>QGOA01013242.1:0-10078 GCA_003313075.1 Termitomyces sp. MG16
GAGGTTGAGGCCAGGAATAAGCACTGAGTTCTCTATACATACTTGGAGCCCTAACCGAACGAAGTGAGGTTAGGGTGGAGGCTTAGTTGGGGGGGGTTTGGGGGCAAAGCACCCAATGAGCTACGAAATTCGTGCCGAAGGCACGAATTGTAGCTCGTCTATATAGAATGCAATGACTTTTGTGGGAATTTGATGTGATGACTAAAAATTTGTCAGCTGAGTCATCAATGACTAAGGCTGACAAATAGTTGTCTTTTTGGTCTGTTTTGAATAAATGTTGGTAGATAATGCTTAAAAAATTCAGATAAAATCACTAAAAAATTAGAAAAATTCAAGGCTTACTGATACACTGAGTTTAGTTTTTCTGAGATTTATAAATCCTTAATGAAATCTGAAAATTTCAAGAAAAATTCAATTGCTCTGTTTTTCAGGAGATGTTAGTGGAAAATGCTCAAATAATTCCAGGAAAATTACCAGAAAATGAGGAAAAATTCAAATGCTACCAATATACTAATTTTTAGTTTTTTAAAGATTTATAAATGCTGAATAAAATCCGAAAAATTCAATTTAGTTTACAATAATGCTTTGAGAGTTGTGGAAAGAGGACTGAGTTGCGATTACCGAGGCCTTAACCGAACGAAGTGAGGTTGAGGCTGGGATTAAGCATTGAGTTGTGATTACCAAGGCCTTAACTGAATGAAGTGAGGTTGAGGCTGGGATTAAGCACTGAGTTCTCTATACATACTTGGAGCCCTAACCGAATGAAGTGAGGTTAGGGTGGAGGCTTAGTTGGGGGGGGTTTGGGGGTGAAGCCCCCAATGAGCTACGAAATTTGTGCCGAAGGCACGAATCGTAGCTCGTATCATTGATTGCTGATTGCTAAGCTTTGAAACCAGCCAGGGTGTGAGTGGACTTTTCCCACATATATTCATATGACTCTGTCCAAAAAAAAAGTATGATATGCTACCACCCGCTTGCTCATTCTTAGGTTCATATCAATGATAGATGATAGATGAATATGAAACCCACCATCTCTACAAGCATGTGATGCCCAAAAAAAGTTCCTTTGCAGGAAGTGATAATCATTTTTTTTTAATCTGCCTTGCTTCTCTGGTTCTTCCTTCTCCATTTTTATGCTTTTTTCTACTTTTTCATTTCTCAAGGAAAGAAAATGATCATCAGCGTCCCCTACCACCAAGATCTCGCATCCACCCCTGAGCATCAACTGTGACCTCACGTATTTACATGTACACTCCTAACGTCCGTCCCAAATTGACCATTTGTTGTGCCCCTCTCTTGTTTTAAACTCTTCCTTTTCTTCGTCAAACTCGAGATCGTGATCCGACGTTTCTCATAAGCTTCGATTTGCAGCTTCTTACGACTACCTCGTGTATTATATCATTGACGTACACGAATATACCACTTGGCGTGTCTTGTAAGTCTGTTTTTCAAGTCGAAGGGTTATCTAAACGTCATTGGGTTGACAACTTGATGTCTTAGTTACCAAAGACATCCCGTGTACTTTAAGCGATGGAATGGTCGCAGGGTCACTGCCCCCGACGGATGGAAGGGGGACGGGTGTGGATTCCTCCTTCCCACCGCGACCGTGCCTGGCCCCTTGGACCTGACATTTTGTGTTGCGGATCTGTCAACGAAAGATAAGACACAAGTAAATAAAGGTCAAGGGAAAGGTTGCGGGATTGTCAATTGGATAATCAATCGCTGATGGTAAACTTGTGATGGGGTGGGGTGGGTACATACCGACGCGGAACTATAATCTAAGCGAGAGAGATACTCAATTCTCCGTTGGTCGCCCGAGTTCCAATTGGGCCTTTCTCCGAGCTCCTATAGTGTATAGTCGGTTCCATTCTGTCTGTCATTGAGTGTGTTTTGATATAAACGATATAAACGAGTTTTCATGAACACGTAAAAATGGCGCGGACATAAACCCCTGATGGATCAGCTCCAACCCTCCGTGCTTCGCGGATGATGGAGAGAAATTGTTTCCGAGGTTCTCTCCGAATCTTTGTAAGTCCCGATGACTCGACGGATGTCGATGATGATCGATGACTCATGTGTTGAGAAGTTACCGAGTTTTCCCATGGTTCCTATATCTTTGATTTACATCCTACTTTGTGATTTAACATTGGTGAACATTTTGATTCCATGTGGTTGTCACCAGGAAAATACCCGACTGATTGTCAATTGACGAAATGTCGAAATGACAACATGCCTCCCCCGAGTGATCTGTACGCGCAAGTTTTTTTTTCTTTTTTTCCGATCTGATTAAAAAATTTTGTTGACTGATTAACGTTTCCATGTTAACACGGTTGAAGCTTTGATGAACAGTGCAGGTGCGGTGCGCAAGTGTGCAAGTGGTTAGTTGTATTGTTGGTACAGAGTTAGAGTCCCGAGTAGATGGTATGCAGTTTAAGTAATTTCATGTGTCCATGCGTGTACGTATGCGCAAGGTAGTAGGATGCATGCTGTGGAGATAGGTACAATGTGGAGTGGAACGAACATCCGGAGAATAAAGATAAGTGAAAAGTGACAGTGGTACATGGATGTGAAGTGAGCATAGGATGTTGTGAGAGAGAGATCGAGAGTCCCAGAGAGCTCCGAATGAATACAAGTACACTACGGTCTGCGGCGCGTGGCATCGCCATGGCCACGACGGGGGCGCAGGGGCCAGCGCAGGGGTGTTGTGTAACGCATTTACACGACGAGAGAATAACAAACGCACTGTCCATCTTACCTCTCACACCGCATAGTCGACCATTTCCCAGTCGTCAAGGGCACCGCAGGACGTGGTCGCGTCGTGCATGGTGACATCCCCTTCTGCATCGCCCTCTGCATCTGCATCATCGCCTGCAGCACTGGCAACGAGCCTCTCGAGGTCCATGGTAGCACTCATCATGGACACGGCGAGACGTGGGCCCATGCGAAGAATCTTCTGGCCCTCGGGGGAGCCCTTCATGGAAGTGGTGAGAGCCTTGCGGTATAGATCTGGCTCGGGCTTTGAGCGTGGAAAGGAAGGGCGGCTGGGACGGGGAGAACGGGAGGGTGAGAGCGGGGAGGTGAGGCGGGGCTTTGTAGGGAGTGGGGTAGGGAGACGGGGCAGGGACTTGGGAAGGTGCTGAGTGGGCTGGCGGAGTAATGGGCGGGGAAGGGCACGGCGACGGTGGTCGCGCTGGTCCTTGTAGAATTGGAGAGAGCGGGAGTACGGGCCGTCGAGGCAAGACTCTGTGCGGCGGAGAGTGGCAGCCATGTTGACGCGGGCAGCCTTCGCGGGCGGACAGGAGAAGGACGACGTGCGTTTGCGAGATTGTGGCGGGACAACAACAACTGACATTTCCCTGACTGCTGTGGCCACAAGGACTCAATTATTATAACGGATCACAAGTGGCGGTGCCACTTCCGCAATTGGCATTCCTCTTGTCAGCACTGTGGGCGTAACAACAGCCAGAACAGAATACGCTATACAGCTGTAAACCAACTACCACAAACAACATCCTTTTCCTTTATTAGTGACCAATCCTCCTATCATTTCTGGAACTCGGCCAACACCTCATCCGTATTCAAAAACCTCGTTTTGTCAAGGTCCCCATCTGTATATGATATGTCACTTTCCCGTCGGTACAAAAGAGGAGTTCAATCACCATCAGGGATAGCCGTGATATTATCCCTCTTAAGCTGAAGCACGCTCCGGTCCTGCAGCGTGTACTTTGGCCAGTTACCTGCCAATCTATATCAAACAGTGACTGGAAAACAATGGCCACCAGGCATACCACCAGGATTCATATCATTAACAAACGCCAACCAGAAATCAAGCAACGTGTTCGAAAAGTCGTCCTCTACCGCCGCTTCGCCAGTCGGCAACCTGAATATCAACGGTAGCTCCGACGCATGTGGCACTATAAAGCTCATCATCCATCGAGCAACAAATCGCCCACCACGGATCCTCACTCACCTCCAAGCGTAACATTATTCCCAGGAATAAACTCCGCAAACAAGTACCCATACACATCCTGCACGGGCGCCGCGTGGTCGAAGAACAGCCTCCGCGGCGCGAGGAACATCTCATCCGTGTACCACGCCTCTCCGCGATCGAACAGCTCGTTCCCGGTCGCAAACGGGATCTCCCTCGTCGTCGTCGTCGGGAACAGCTCGAATAACCGCTCGAACGTCCCCTGCTTCACGGTCGAGTTGTCGATCAGCAACGCCTGGATGAACGTCTCGAAGAGCGCGTCGGACTCTCGCGTCGTGCGTGCTTCTGCGTTCATCGGGAGGAGCGAAACGGAAAACCGCGTTCCTTCATTCAGCTATGCACTGAGGATAAGGAACAGGAAATCAAAGGAGTAGGGAGAGTTACGAACATTTGTGCCAGCGAGATACGCTACGTCGTGCCTAAACTCGCCCGCTTTGATGAGCGTCGACGCGCGTTCGGGTGCAAAGCTCCCCGGCGGACCGATCGAGGGCTGCCACAGCTGGTTGTTGAGCACGACACTGATCATCGAATTACTAATTGCTAAAAGTGTCTGCCATTCATTAATCAGCAGAGACTAGGGAAAAGAGAGAAGATGAGGACACGCGAACATCGAATGGTACCGCCTGGAGACACGCGATCGCATCTGGTCCCGCAGAGCACCCTGTGTTGGCGAGGAGCCGGGCGAATGGCTTGTCTGGCTCGTCGTATACGCTTGCGGGCGGAGAGGTTTTGCTGCATGGCACTTTTAACCCGTGCCCCTCCAAAGAAAACACTGGTAAGACTTACAACGGGCCAACGGGAGATTCGGCGATACCAGCTCTGAAGAGCTTTCTCGAGGCGGGATAGACGATGTGCGCTTCGACACTGCCTGCACCAGCAGACTGGACTCATATTAGCTCTCAAAGGAAGTTAGTCCTGAAAGGGCTAAATAAATAACCTGTCCCCAAATCGTAACCTAAAAGCCCAAACATGCATGAGTGGAGCTACGCATGAGCTAATTATACATCAATATACCTTATCAGGATCGCCACCGAACGCTGCAATGTTGTCCTGTACAAACTCGAGGGCAAGGCGCTGGTCTAAAAGTCCAGCGTTCAGATCTTCAGGCGCGACGCTCGCACTGGCAAGCTACAAACAAAAATGAAAATGAAATTTCAAATAAAATACATGGACCCATGGACGCAAGTCGACGTACGAATCCGAATGTGTTGATGCGGTAGTTGCTTAGTTTCCAGAGGTGAGTCCGTTGGAGGGTAATGGACTTTTGAGGGTAAAACGTACGTACATGGATACAAAGACGATTGGGCGTTCGTTAGTTACGCTCCTTTGGATGATACCTGGTAGGTGCAGTAGAAGAACAGATCAGAAGGAAAGGAGAGGAGAGGAGCTCACGCGTGGGATCGAATGAGGGGTCTGAAGCAGCTCTACAGAACAGAACGATCAACGCTGATATCAAAGCCTGTAACAAAGGGAGAGCGCCGACCCAGTTGTATATTGACCGCCCTACATTGAATATTCAGTAACACATCCTCACAAGAGTTTGTATACGAAAGCGCACATGGATCCAAACCAGAACAGGCAAATTTGCCGAAGAAGTGGTTCCATTCGGCCTGAACACCTATACACACAATCACAATGCACACAGTCAACACCCTCATTACGTTAATTCTGAAATCAAAAAAGAAAAAAAAGAGAGAAAGAACGCACATTAAGGAACAAACAATCTTCCGCGATGGGTGCGCCCAAGTCGATCGGCGCGCCGAGGTCAATTGCGAGTTGGGGACACGCATTCCCAAACGTCGACGCATTAATTACTTCCGCGTCTGGGGACGCAGGGGGAACGGGTACAGGCGCTTTGAAGCGCAAAGCACCGACAGGAGGCTGACCATATCGAATGCCAATCCACTTCTCGATACCCTGAGGCGTGGACACACCGCGGAATGTACCTATATTTAAACGGACATCCAGCGAATCTGCATCGGCGAGGGCGAAAGTCGTCGCAGCTAGAACTAGGAAGCTGGGAAGAACGTGACCGAGCATCGTAGGGATGGCGTTGTGAATGCTCGTGAACTTGTTTTTATACTCTTTGTTATAGCGAGGGAATTGGATTCCTGTTCTGAGAACCAGGGAATGCTATAAAGCGTTATGTTCTCTCAAGATTTGCGTTTATCACCATGAACGTGAGAGTGGCTATTGTCGTATGTCTTGGTCCGTGGAGATGTGGAGAGGCATTCGAAGACCTTTGAACAACATGTGCAGTGGGTAATAGGATCTGACTCGGGAATTTACAGTTGTGGACAACGAAAGACAATGATGATGATGATGATTCGATTTGTTTAGTTAGAGAGTTATTTTGTACATGGGAATAGTGTCCTAACTCCCTCAATATGTAAGGGTATGCTACTTACAGACACTTCAGTAGGTACTCTGGCCTGATGCTTTTTTAGGCATGCCAGTTACATCTTGTAGCCACTTTACTACAATTTGATCCTACTTGAGCAATTCATCAAAGTTCATACTACTTTGCATATGTAATTCCTTTCTATCTGCCACTAATGTGCCATCCCAATGATTGGACCTGTCTACTTTCATCAATGCTTTTCTGACAATGTGGCTGGGGCTCGACAACTCTAACCTCCCCACACTCAGAGGCTATCTTTGGCTGAGTCCCCACTTCCCCCATGGGGGCCATGGAAGGGTCAGCAGGCTGGGAGATTCTGCAGTCTGTATGAGACCTAAGAACCCCAACCGACTTTTACCAAATCCCAACCAACAGTATCACACAGTACTTTGGCAACCAGGCAGACAACCACTTAAGGTCTGAACTGCTTTGTCACCTAACTTTGCCCCTACCCAGACCATGGCTTGCTTGGTTAGCAAAATACAGTTTTTCCTCTCCTAAATCCTCTGCATTGGGAAATCCTTCCTTTTTCTGACTGGACACAAGCATGGTGGTCACATTGATTTATCAAGTCACATGCAAATTGGTCTCCCATATAATGGCCTGCACAACAAAGCCTCCCTAGTATTGCATGTGAGGGTGGTGGCTTCTCAGCAGTGTTGAATAACCCAGATACAGTGTCTAAAGTGTTTGCTGCCAAAAGCTGCAGTACATAGGCAAGAGTTGAACTAATGACCTTGCTGTTTCCACTCAGGTACAAACTCTAAGGACATGATGGTGCCAGCTAAGCCACCATGCCTCTGCTATCTCAACAGCTGATTTTTTTTTTGAGCAAAATCTGATGTTAGATTCAATTTATACATGCCTCAAACATCTCAAAATGCATTCATTCAACTTTTTTGAGGACTTTTTCAAGTGGCCAAAATTTTGAGGCAATTTCTTCATTTAAATATAGGTAAAATCTAGTGAAGAACCACTTCAATTGACATCATTGCACTTTGGAAAATCTGACAATGAGCTTTTTGAAAACAAACAGCCCATGCAGCAGCCTTTCTAGCTAAACCCTTTTGATAGGCACTCATAAAATGCCAGGAATGATTAATAAAATGTTGAATAACCTCTGGTGGGCAACTATTCAAATACCACACTGCCAGGTCCTTTGCTTCTGCAAAACTGTTTTTGACATGTTCTCTGTAATGATATTTGGCCCAGTCCAATACTAGAATGTATTAGTCCTATTTGAATAGTGGTGATTACATTGTAAGTTGGTGAAATTGTGAACCCAAATCCATCAAGCTTTTTCTGATTCTTCATTACTTTCTAATATCTTTGAATAGTTCTGTCCAATTTACTCTTTACATCTGGTCATTTCTTGTAGATACTTGGCCACTCTGCAAGTCCAAAGATGTGAGTTCACAATCATTTCTATTTATATTTGTCTCTTACCTCTCTTCCTCCTCTGCAGACTGTAAGGAAGCTAATTATTATCCTTTGGATCATCATCTGTCAGGGACCACTGACTCAGGGGCTCTTTTCAGAGTGAACAACCCACTGATTGAAGGGATTTGGAGGCAATAAGGAGAGTATGTGGACTCTGTTAGAGTGGTTTTGAGGGGCACCAAAAGCTCTACAGGGAGTAGGGAGCTTGCACAGACTAAGAGGAGGGCCTGAAAACCCTGACTCAGGATAATAAAGGTAGATTCAGACAGGAGAGAAGAGATATAGAGTATATTGAGAGGAGAAGAGGGAATAGAGACAGAGATAAGTAAAGAAACTGAGTAGGAAAAACAAGTAATACCAAGACTAGTGTACCAACTATGCAGATGAGCCTTTTAGCCTGCTGGAGGAGCCTGGAGGCTCAGGCTTGGGGAAGGAAGCTAATGCTCCCCTTGATCCAGAGCTTGGGGTATGTATGATCCATGATGGGGCCTACTTGTACTGGGAGTTCTCTTGGTGGGAGGAGTAGGGAGTGGCAGAGAGTGGCATAGAGCATAAAAAGTAGGGCAGGTCATGACATCATCATACTGTTTTGCCAATCCAACTAACTTCCAACTCTGTAGATCGAGTTTCATTGCTATCTGCACTATACATCTGCACCACTCTGTGCTCAAGAATGTTATTCCATGTCAACTTATTGTCAGACTCAAATTCTGAATGATTAGCAAAGGCTTTTTGTTGTGATTCTGTGTTGGACAATGAGATACTATAGGGTCACTATAAGTGGCTCTACTATTAATAAATCAATTAATATGTCCCTGAACAATAGACTATATCAAATATATTGGACTGAAGGTGAGTCAAACTACAATACTTACTATCACTTATTGCTTACCCTACCTCTAAAATACATTTACAAGTGTTGTTCTATAGGTGGCTGAGTCAAATATATCACACTGAGGAATATGTTTACAAGTATTGTTCTATAAGTTGAGCCTTGGATTCTAACATCTTGAAAAAAAACAAAACTTAAAAATCAAAAAATCTGCTTGTATAATCATATTCTATATGTTCCGTAGTCTCAATCAAGTGTTTTTGATATACCTGTGGAACACTATAAATTCAGTCATGTTGATTTGTTGTGTTTGCTTGTCCACAACTGTAGTTAAATGCTGGCTTGGTGTTGAGGAGTAATGGACCACCATAAATGTGGCCAGTCTGATTGCTGAGATGAAGACAAAATTTTCTTATTCTATCCTGACACACTTTGCACATACATACAGAAGGATAAAAATACTTACCCTACCATAGATACTTACATTTGTGTGATATCTTAAGTCAAATTCCAATACTTGGTCACTGTAAGCATATCCCTTACAGTACACTTACTATATTTGGAACATGAATAGGAGATGTGATTAGAAAGAAAGATGATTGTTATCAACATGAGTACTCAGTCCATGTAAAATAGACTGTATTCCGTGATATGTACCTGTTATCAACATGAGTACTGAATATTGTAAGTAACGGTATTTGGTTCTACAAGCACTCAAGACATACCTCAGTCTGTGTAAAATAGACTGAGGTATTCCTGAGTTCCGATCTGTCACTATGTATACTCATGCTCCCTGATTACCATATCAGCCTATGCTGTCACACCCCTACAAACCTAATGTCCAGTGCAACTCCATCTCAACACTCTCCCTGCTTAGGCTGGAGTTTATTGAAAACCTTCTTCTGCCCATCAGGATATTTGATATTCTGTAAAGCACCCAATACATCAAGTTCTTATCATCAAGCACCAGTGTGGATTAGAGGTCACTTTCTAAGCCTTCAAGAAAGCCCCAGAACTATTAGTACTACTTGCAACTGTCAGGTTCCGCTGAGTTGGGGGCTTTCCGGGAAAGCAATCGCCCTTACAATGTGGACTTGACCCACAGATACTCGGGTGTCTGGAACTCCGGGGCTAGGACTCCGGGGTTCAAGACACGGACAGGGGAATTCCGGGAGAGGGGACTTAGTCCAGGGGGTTTTGGGTGGTAGGTAGTTGGGGAATTCGGGTGGGGGGTCGAGTCGTGAACCGGAGGTTCTAAGACAAGACCAAGTTAGTAAATTAAAGTCGCGAAGTGCGTACCAGTCTTAGAGCACGCGATTATCCAAGTGTGCCAGTCAAGTGTGCCAGTCAATGCGTACCAGTCAAATAGAGGGCACACAACAATTCAAGTAACCAAGTGAAAACAGTATAAGCAGTG
>QGOA01013269.1:0-19049 GCA_003313075.1 Termitomyces sp. MG16
TTCACTCATTGGGACAGTTTTTTGAGCATTTTTAATTTTTTAGATTTATTCCTATTTTAGTCAGAAAAAAGGACTAAGTTGCATGTGAAAATACAGACAGAGTTATGTGACAATGTTTAGATATATTTGAGAGTGGTTCAAGCTGGTTGAACCACATCTTGACCTTCTCAACCACTTTCATGAAAGTTACTCCTCCTGCACAACACACTGTTATTGCTTCTCTTCTTGCTGAAGGGTATTCTCTGCACTAAATTGAGGCTAAAACTGGTCTAGGAAAGTCTACTATTGGAAGGACTGGTAGAGAGTTGGAAATGGACAAGAAAAACCATTCCAGAGGCCATTCTTCTAAGCTTACTCCACATGATAAACAGACTATTGTTCACTAAATCTCAACTGGGAGACTTGACACAACTGTTCAGGCCACCAATTTTATCAACAACATCATTTCCAACCCATTCTCTCCTCAGACTGTCCAGAATGTGTTGCAGGAGGAGGGGTATTGGTCTGCTACCAAGAGAAAAGTTCCTATGCTCAAAGCTAGACATCAACAACTATGGCTTAAATGGACTCAGGAGCATGGAACTGGACTATAGAGGACTAGCAAAGGGTGTTGTGGACAGATGAGACAAAGATTAACAAGATTGGGTCAGATGGGAAGCAGTATGTATGGAAGCTATGAGGAGAAGGCATTTCAGACCAAACAATTACACCTACTGTAAAGCATAGAGGGAATAATCTCATGGTATGGGGCTGTATAAGTTGGAATGGGGTAGGAAAGCTTGTGGAGGTGGTGAGAATCATGAATGCAGAGCAGTACTGTGAAATTTTGGATGATGGAGCAAAAGAGAGCTTTGAGAAGTTGGAGATGGAGGAGGGAGCCTGCTACTTTCAGCAGGACAATGACCCCAAACACAACTCCAAGAGGGCTGACAAGTGGTTTGAGGACAACAACTTTGATGTCCTTTGGTGGCCAGCCCAATCCCCTGATCTCAACTCTATTGAACATCTCTGGGAGTACCTCAAGGAGCAACTTAGGCAGTATGAAACACCTCCTCATGGTGTGCATGAATTATAGGAGAGGGTTGCAAAAGAGTGGGATAAAATACCACCAGAGGTGTGCCAAAGACTGATAGAAAGCATGTCTAAAAGGATTCAAGCAGTTATCAAGGCAAATGGAGGACATACAAAGTACTAGATACTAAAATTAGAGATGCTCAAAAAACTGTCCCAATGAGTGAATATTTTAAAATGGCTATTGCTCCATCAGTTTGATTTTAATTACATAAACTTAGGTCCATTTTGTAGCTACAATGCCATAGTATTTTACATGATTTAATCAGGATTTTAAGTACCTCCCATCCTTCATGCCAATATCATCTTTCAAAAAGTATAAAACATTGGGATAGTTTTTTGAGCCACTGTAGCATACAACCCTACATTAAATCTATACAGACTATTGCTAGTTTACATGTTGCTCATTGCCCCTCCTCCCACATCCTTGGCACAGCATTTCAGGTCTGTTTTCTGAAGGTCCTGTTGAACAAAAAAAACCATTGAAGGAACCAGACACTGTTCACAGAGAATATGCAACACTCAAGCAGCATATTGAGATCCTGGATTGGTACCATCAGTCTTCAGGACCAAAGAAGAACTAGGTGAAGACCACTAAATACTTGAATAAAAAGTATCCCTATCTGCAGCTCAAGCAGCCAACTATCTCGCATTGGTTGAAGGAGGAATCAAAATGGCACAAATAATGAGCATAGCATCTCAAGTCCAGTACAGCAGCCAGTAGGAAACAGATGAAGCAGACAGAATTTCCAGCAGTAATGGAGATGCTCAAGTTGTGGACCTGTAAGGCATTGCAAGATAATATGAGCATTACTGGAGACCTTCTCAGACAGAAGTGGCACAAATTTGCCAATCTTGAGGAGATTCCACAGGAAGAGAAGTTGAGCCTTAGCAAAGGCTAGTTGACATTGTTCAAGAAGCAATGTGGCTTGAAGGAATTCAAGATGCATGATGATGCCAGATCAGTTGAGCCTGCTCTTGTTGAGGCTGAGCATGAGTGCATTTGTGAGCTCATTAGCAAGTATGGTTGTCAGTTGAAAGATATCTTCAATATAGACAAAACTGGTCTCTTTTATAAGTAGGTGTGATGCTCTAGAGGCAAGAGGTGTTTAACTGAGCACTTTAATAACAGGATGCCATCTGATCATGGTTGATAGAGAAAAAGAAGGCTGGTTTCAAAGAGAACAAGGTGTACATCATATATGCATTGACTGCAAATGCAGATAGGAGTGAGAAACCCCCACCTGTCATCATTGGAAAGGCAGCACATCCACATATATTCAACAAGAAAACTGGTCAGCAACTTGGATTCTACTATTGTAACAATGCAAAGGCCTGGATTACAACCATGATCTATCAAGAGTGGCTTTTTAATTGGGATGAGAAACTATGTCATCAAGAGCATCATATTCTACTCCTTTAGGACAACTTCATAGATCATAACGCCCCTGATAACCTTATCAACATCCATATTGAAAACTTCAGGCCTAATCTGACTTCTCACGTTCAGCCTAATGACACTGGTATCATTCACTGCTTCAAAGCTCATTACCATTGCAAGTTCCTCTCAAGATCTATTGACCACTATGACAGTGGTATTACCCCAGCCAAAATCTACACTATCAACCAACTCAAGGCCATGCAACTAGCTGACCAGGCCTGTCAGGAAGTTGATGCTATGACCATCTGGAACTGCTGGCAAAAGGCAGGTATTCTGCCCAATGCTAATACTATTCCCTCTTCTTCCTCATATGCCCCTTCTGTACCCATTGCATCCCTACTCAACTTGGAAACCATCAACATCACGTTGGCTGAGGCTGTCAAAAAGTGAGGCATTGGAGGAATTGGAGCAGAGAGGTGTTTTGTCAAAGAATAATTGGATGGATATTGAGGAGTTACTCAATCCAAGGCACAAAGATGGACTGGGTGAGATGTGGATTAGCAAGGAAAAGTTGCTGGAAGGAATTGCCAATGCAGTATGCAAGAAGCATGAGGCTGTGGAAATGATTGAGATTAACCAAGGAGATGATGTCAAAGGGGAAACTGTACCAAAACCAACACAGCATGAGGCCCTTGCAGCCTCACTACTCCTTCAGCAATATGTGGCTGCTGATCCCAGTGTGCAACAGCTTGAGAACCTCCTTGAAAGTTTCAGGTGCCAATTACAGCTTCAACAAGCTCACTCTCTCCAACCTTTGTATATTACACAATACTTTACAAAGACCTGATATCTCTACCTAGCTTATATAGTACTTAATTAATACTTTTGCTGTCAAGCTCTTATCCACCTACTGAAGGCATACCGGGCTGGATTCCAAATGTAAAGGTCCTCTGCAACAGTCCATACTCTGTGATAACCCATACTTTTAGAGGTCCCTGAAAGGGTATGGATTATGACAGAGGCGACTGTATTCCCACCTCTACATGTGATTGGCTCCTGTGATGGGGATCTTGCCTACTTCCAGTTATCCAGGCCCCATGGCCAGGAACCTTGTCCATCTCTGGTAAACAAAAAGAGCCAGAACCCCAGCTCTGAATCACTGCACCATAGACATGTGCCAGAGTAAGTCTTGGCCAGGACAGAAGAAAAAATGGACAATGAAGCAGAGGAGTTGTGACAATGGAATTAGGCTGCATCTGATTTAACTCATACACATTGATGTTTTTATGTCACTGTGAAGATCACTGTAGCGACCATGACTAGTTTTACGCTCATTTTGGACTGTTATTTTTTTTACCATATACCTCAAGTACCTGCCCGCTAGGGACTCATTTGATATATTGCTAGGCTACAGGTATATAGGTGCTCTCTCTGTATCCCATGGTGTTTGACACAAGACTCAGTTGGGTAGTAAATGACTTTATTGCATGCCTAGCTACCTGTTTGACACAAGACTAATATGTATGAGTTAGTGGATGTGATATCGTATTGTAGGGTACAGTACACACCTCAGTCGGGTAGTAAACGACTGAGGTGCCACTGTCTCCGTTTCCGATCCGTATCCTTGGAACTGTATAGTGTTATTATTTTCTCCCCGTATTTCCCTCTGAGGCGCACTATCGGTTGGTCACGTGTCCTCTACGCGTGCCGCGATTCCCAACCAATACATGGCCAGTTCTTCCCAATATTAGAGCTTACACCTGTTCTTTATTGTGCGAAGGCTCTACATCTCTCGTGTGACCTCACCGTGACTTCGCGCTGCGGTCACAACACGTGGAGGACCTAGAGGGCAGATCGCAAGACTCCTCAGAGGGAGTTCCACTTCGACGACCACTCTCTAGGTGAGCACACTACCTGTCTGAGCCGAGCGTTAGATCGTAGTATAACTTTTGTATTACCCTCCACTCCTTTCCTGAGAACAGCAATAGATTAACGGAGTTGGGACAGGCCGCGCCGGCCCTCCCCGGTTTATGCGGTAACCGAGCAAATATCCACCAGAATGTATCCAGAAACTCGTCTTCTTTGAACAAGATTCAATCCAGTAAGCGAGTTTTTGTGGTCAATGCTGAATAACATATACTGGGTCTCATTCCCGTTGGAGACTAGTGCTAGAGAAGTCGCACATTACCAGCTCAAATGGTTGTTTCCAAGATTTATCACTGTTATCCTGAAGCATCATATCATCTGATATCATGATCACTCCAACATCACCCACACACTGGTATAAAGGTCTAGCAAGGGAACCACAGATGCCGGTATCTCTTCTCTAGAACTACGCCCTCGGTAACAATGTCATTTATTTCTCATTCCGCAATTCCCCTCGATAATACCCTCGGAGCCATCCTTGTTGGTGGACTTGTTACTGGAATGTACTTTTGGCGATTGGAAAATTACTCAAGGCACTAAGTCCCCTGATTACATTTTTTCTCTAGTCTCTACGGGATGGTCTGCGTACAGTCCTACGCATTCTTTACCAACAATCGGAGAGATCGAAAACTTCTAAAGACAGTAGTAGGTTCAGCTCCTCCGCCACCTTGTATTACTTGAATCTGTCTTTATTTTGTCAGGTATCGCTCCTTTGGTATGAAAATTACTCTTCTTAAGTACTCTTCTCAGTTTAAGACTGATGTATCAGGATGTTGGAGACTCTACATCTGGCACTTGTAGCTCATGCCATGTACTATTACACGATTAACAACTTTGGGAACTACCTTGCTCTGATTTCAATAGCTTGGTAAGTCATCGGTTCCAGTTTCTAGTAGCTCCTTGATTCTAACCAACCTGAATGTTCCAGGAGTGTCCTTGTGCGTACTATTTGCAATATTTATGGAGTTGTCCTTACCATTCGGCTTGGCAGGGACAAGGTTATGTCGCGGTAAATCATGAGTTAATGTCGAAAAAGGAAGCTGACAACTCACTCAACCTTCCGTAGATTACCAGCGAGATAATAGTTAGATGGTGCGCCGAGTGTCCAAACTTAAAAAGGTAAAATTTTGATATTATTGATTTATAGGTTTTTTGGGCGCCGTGTCTGGCTCCGTAAGCAACGCACCTTTGTTATCAAGGCTTTTCCGTGATGGGTGCCCGACATAGTTTCTCGGAAGAATAAAGTACTCATTGCTTGTATTGTAAGTTCCAAGCCTTAATGTCGCTCACGACAAACTAACGAGATGAAGGCTCTATTATCTATTCTTGCCTTTGGTATGGATGGTCACTCTAAAACTTAACTGTCGAACCAGTCTGACCAATAACTGCGCCACTTCCAGTGTTTAGTTTTGGTAAGTAATGCAAGTCTTTTTCTTTGTGTACCTAAGACCGACTAAGCTACTCTCACTATCAAGCATCCCCTACATATGTGTATGTGCTGCCAGTTACTAGTGACCTGGATAATGCTTGTATATCCTTTTCAATCATAGGTTCATAAGAAAGCTAACAGCTCCAGAGTTTTTAAAAGTATCAGCAGGTCTAACAAATCCAAGCACTGAATCTCCTTTCCTACATCCCAACAGTACTTGATCTACACAGCGCTTGGAACTGGCGTATTAGCTGATGTACTCATTGCAACCTTCCTATGCATTAATCTATGGAAAGCGCGTACTGGGTTTAAAAGGTAGATTTTCGTAGTCTTCCATTTATCCTTTCAGTTGATCATGACCTCGTTTTAAGAACTGACTCGCTTGTGAGGGTGCTTATGATGTACACCATAAATACAGGTGTGTTGTGTCCTAATCTCAAATCGCTATTACGCATTGACAACGAATTTAACCAGCTCTACTTACAAGGTATTTCGTTACTGGGACCTCTGAAAACATGAGCTCTATTCATAGCGGATGACTTGTCAGTTTTTGTAATCTAGCCTGCCTCATCTGCTTTGTCATCTGGTCCAAGAATTTTATATATGTAGCCTTCTATTTCCCAGTTAGCAACTGTAAGTAGTCAATCTTACATCTTTCAGTGACTGCTCAATTTTGTTTTCTATGGACTAGTGTTCGTCAATTGCCTCCTTGCATCGCTAAATAGCAGAGATGCACATTTGGAAAGACTCAATGCTCTCTCTCACACTTCCATCCCCAGGAATATTTTTATCGCAGGCCCCTCCAACGATATATCGGAACCTGATCTGCCTACCACGAATATCAAACTGAAAGAAAGTGGGAGCAGCCTCAAACCTGACCTTGGGCTTGGGAACACAGACAAAGCACGCCTGAATCCTCTTTCACGAACATAGATGGCGGCTACAGCTGTAAGCAAATTCTGAATTGTGGTACGCTTAGCACTGCATTAAAAATGCACTTGTTGACCGCCACATTACAGAGAGTGTGAAATGCTAACCTCCTGGCCTTCATGCGTGGATCATATACCCGGTTTCTGCCCGAAAGCTAGATAATTGTTTGTAGAAAGTTACGGAGACATGTAGTCAAATACAGATCTATTATTACGTCATCACATGTGGAACTGTCGCAAAAAAGGCTCTGATCAACTTGGCAAGCAGCACAGAGCATCGGAAACTTTGAAACGTACAGAGCACCTGGCAATCCTGCAGGAGTTCAGAGATTTCTTGGCGAAATATGCGCACAGCATTACTTCTTTTCCAAGAATGCAGATCAATTCCGTCAGTTGAAGGATTGAAGTATTGAAGTTGAATACTGAAATCCTTGCTTTGTCATGACCTGATGCAATGTCCCATTCTGCATCCAAATTTCCTTCAGAAGCTTGGATGAGCTTTGAGCAAATGACATCCATTAGTTCTGGCCTAGGTCTCCTTCTTAAACCTGCTCTAAACCCAATTATAGCGAAGTCCAACAGCTTTGCTGAAGCTACTGTAGTGCTGTCCCTTATAGGCAGAAAAACCTGAAGATCAGCCAGATCCTTCCCTTCATTAAGTTTTCAGAGTAAGTCTTCAAGTTGCCGGATAGATGTGTTAGAGGTGGTACTATTCAATCCTCATACAATGGGCTCCACCTCAGCCGATAAATGGGACTCAGGGTCCAGTGTGTTATGATTCACAGCCTCTTCAGGCACAGGCCCAGAGGGGTGCAAAGAGAGACTCCATTACCAGGAGAGGGTTCATGTTTCAGATTGATATCTGGATTTGCGCAAGAACTTGAGTTTTATTAGACGTTTATAATTCGTGTTCAGGAAGACTTATTAGTGGCTTGTAGCCTATCAGTTTTATTACAACGTGGAGAAGAGATGGGATGCTGATGCTGATGGTGATGCTGATGGTGATGTGACGGTGATGAATGATAACCCTTTCTCTTACTTATGTAAGAGAGTTGGGGAAAGTGCAAGCACTTACCATCCTGCCAGGGGTGTGAGATATCGGTTCCACCACTTTGTAATACAGTCAAACCTCTTATAACCCATGGCCCTTCCATGGAAGCCAAAAAGTATGGGTTATGAAAGGGGTTGCTATAGAATCATTTCTGAGGCTTATTTTCCATTGATATATATATAAATGGCTAGTTTTTACTATGTAGAATAATCTAGACATTATTGAATGCAAAAAACTCTCAAAGAGTAGAAGGCACTTTGGGGCATGTGCCAGTCCGCAGAATGGAGGAACGGAATGAATGCAAAACGTGTTGTGAACAAGGTGTCACAGTCACACATCCTCGGGACATCTTTCACTTGTACTCTCACCTTCTCTGTATTCTTAGCGCATTAATCATGTCTTTTGCAGTTTTACTTTGTTGATACTTTATATTCTTGAAACTCAAGCACTATTACTTGCCTCGCCTAGGGTCATGGCCTTTCTCTCTGTACAAGACTCCTCTGATGGCACTACATCTGCCTCTGGGGTATGCAGGAGTACCCGTATTTGCTCTGACTCCATGTTACTCTCAGAGGCTGACATTCCACCTGTGACAGTGCATAGGAAACATGTCTCTCGACAATCCACCATGCAAGATGTCCCCAAGGACAATGAGCTCTCTGATGACAAACCTGGCATAGACTTTGAGGATTCACCTCACGACAAATGCCATGTCAACTCCATGATGTCTCTCCATCCCATGACATTGCGTGATTGTGGCCCTTCTGATGTGGAAGATCACGATCCCATTCCAGGTCCTCCTTTCCAATCATCGCTCCCTTCTCCTGCTAAGACACAGACCATCCCTTTCTCTCCTCAAAGAATAATCCCTTGTGATCCTCCCACACCTTCTTCTTGGCCCCTCTCTCCAGTCAGAGCTGCATGTTGATGGGCATCCAAGCGTCCTGCCCTTTCCCCTCCTCCTTTTCCAGAGCAGCAGCTTTTTTCTGGCACTGCTGAAACCCACATGCGCTCAGGCCTCTTTCATACCTCCTCCTTCCTACATCTCTCCACAGCCTCCTCACAGGCTCATCTGCTCTCTCCTACACCTTTTACCTGCCCACAGCTTGTGTCACCCATCCCTGAGCCTTCTTTGGCCCCTGCCCTGCACACTTCAGGGGCTTCCCCACTGCCTCCACTGCACACTCTCCAATCCAGAGTCCGCTCCAGGGCTTTCTTTGACTCCAATGCCTGCTCCCCCTTCTGTTTCTGGGGACTCAGTTACTATCTCACATGCTGAGCTACTTTCTCTCCTGCAGAGCTTTGGTGTTGGTATGACACAGGCCTTTCCACAGGGTCCTTTATCTGAACGTGCGCTACCTGCAATTAGTCTCACACCAGCTACACCCTCCCTAGGCCCTTCTGCCATTTCAGACAGGCCTCCCCCCTCCCCAATAGTCACTTTGTTGACTCCATTGCCCGACCCATCTGAGACTCCTCCAGCTCTTGGGCTTTCTTTGGCTCACCCCTTACTTGCAGCTCCTCCAGCTGCCATGACTGAACTTGATCCCAACATCATGCCCATTCCTTTGCATATCCAGCACATCTTCAATGCAGGATGGTGCATGTATGTCCCCCTCAACACCTTTACCATGGCTGCTTGTCACAGAGTGCTCACATCCACCAATCAGTGATGATGCCCAAATTGGGCTGGGTACTGCATGCACTATCACTAGTACAGCTACTTAGCCGATATAGTTTTGGGTGTGCTAAGTGTGTGAGAGAGTCCCAGACAGGTCCCAGAGAACACATGGTTGGCAAGAGGTTGGTGGCAAGGAAAGTTGGTGATTGGAGGCACTTTGCGTAAGGCTCCAAAATGTGGCTACAGGGCACTAAGAGTCGCTAAGGAGAAGCACTAAGAGGTGTGGGAAAGTCACTAAGGAAAGCGCTAAGAGGTGTGGGAGAGAGTTCCTAAGAGGTGCTAAATGTTAGCACCTAGAATGAGATAATAAAAAGACAAGATTGCTTAGCAGATCTAAGCACAAAAGCCAAGCCGTAGTTGCAAGGCACTAGAGAGAGAGAAAGAAAACTAAAGCAGAGTCCCCTTGCTTGACATAGTCAACAAGAGGTAGTCTGTTGTGTATGGTGACCAAAATGTTGGGATACAATACCTACTGCCAAATTGATTCTTTTACTACTAACAAAAAGTAAGTATTTATAGTAAAGAAAGTTAGCCGATGCTAAGAGGTTAAGCATCACTAGAGGGTGGTGAACTAATAGGAATGTAAGTAAATGATGTGAATTGAATTGTATAGTAAAAATGCCATGGATGACACTGCTCTGGGACCAAACATTGATGAACCCCAAATCTGGATCAATTTCCCTCAGAATATATGGAATTTCAAACTTGCCAACCAGTTTGCAGCACGTGTCATAGAAAAGTATCCCCATAGGAATCTGGATCCTACATGGGTCGCTCAACACTTCATTGCCCATCTGGACACCCTGAGAAAGGCCTACAATAAACTGCGACCTTGAGAAAATGAAGATGTGGACAGTGCTGAAGTTTGGTTCAGCAAAGAATTTCAGAAAAGCTGCAAGGTTAAGCATAGGAGAAGGAAACAGACAGAGGTATGTATCTTACATGAGTACAGATTCAAGTCACTGATCATCTGGCAGCTGTATCACTTTTGAAAAGCCATCTACGAAGAAATGATAAATGTTTTGGGCTGGGACATCTTGTTCCATATGATGGAGCTGCTTGGTGTGGATGGTCAAAGCTCAGATGAGTCTGATGGTGAGCCCTACGAGTACAGGGCAAAAATACAAATGTGGTGCAGTTCTTGTGTCACAAGCCTCCTCCACCTCATTGATAGCCACAGGACTACAATAAGCTCATATGGAAACCCATGTGCTGGCACCCGACCATGAGTCCAACGTATCAGCAACAATGGTCATACATCGCAGTCATTGAGAGCAATATTGTGGCTTGCCTTCCTCTCAACTTTTACAGTGATACCTGGTTTCAAAGTCTTGCCGCACAATTGCAAGTCACCCTCAACTCTCAACCTGAGATTCAGCTGCCTCATATTTGGGAAAATGGTTCAGCATAGTCTATGTGTATGCTTGTAATTCAACTTGACTATCTATCATATTGCAAAGTTTCAGTTTGTAGCCTTGTAGTGTGTGGTGGTGCTGTGTGGCAGTGTGGACACTCAACAAGTCAACTCATGCACAGCCACAATCATGATCACACATGCACGTGTCTTGCAAAGTCATCACCTCAACTTCAGCATACTCTATTGTAGGCTGGTAATTCAACTTGACTGTCTCCCATATTGCAAAGTTTTGGCTGCAGCCTTGTAGTCCTGTATGTGATGTTACCATGATCTCTTTTCTTTGTTTCTTTGTGCTAAAAACAACAACACTCAAGTGAACATGTCTTCCTTTTCTGAAGAATCAATCTTCAGCCTCAATTACCATATCTTTAGGCCTCCAATAAAGCCTCAAAAAGTAAGATGTATTCACGGTGGCTCCATCATTATATCTGGTGAGTCAACTAACATGTGTACTAATTACTCCACTGAACTGATATATACAGACTATGGAAAACATCTAAAAAGTCAATTTCATTTCTTTAAACATAAGTACTGGTGTCTCTTTTAGTCCATAAAACTAGACATTTTATTTATAGGTATCAGCCATGCAAGTACTGAAGACTTTACTCAAAATGAAGCAATAGAGACCGTCAGAGGTCAACATCCAATGTTTGCAGTAAGATTGGCATAAGAAAGTGTCCATTTTGTTTAGTGAAAGTCCACAGATGATACTATTTTGATCTTTTTGTATATAATCTTTTGAATCTGTGTTTTTGGTATGTGATGGAAGATGATTAATATACATACTTCAAGGTTGCAATGTTTGGCTCTATAGTTAGAGGGCATTTTGTCGCTCTCCTGAGGTCTTTGAATAGTGGTTGGATGTGGGCAGGGCATTTGGGGAGGGGTGAGAATCATTAGCTCTTTGCTTCTGCCATGGATAAAATCAGGGAAGAAATATGCTAAGAGTTTTACCATGACTGACCCTGATGATGCAGTGTTGGCTGCGCATACTATTGGGTTTCCTGTTATTATTTGCACTGTGTATGCTCTTGGAGGTCTGGAATCTGGTTTTGCACAGGACAAAACTCCACCATACAATACTGACTTTGATAGTGATGAGATGAATATGCAGTAAGTTTACTGGGTATAAACCTGAGGATTAGTTCACTAACGTGATACAAAACATACCACAGAGTGAGGAGACTAGAGCCAAACTCAGCCAGATTGCATGAGTATCTCAACAGGTATAATTCTTGTAATTTATCAGAAGAATTAACATTCTTATTTTGTGCAAAGATTATTTCACCACAGGCCAACAAACCTGTCATGGGTATTGTACAAGACACGCTTTGTGATATATGGAAGTTTACACTGCACAATACTTTTCTGGATTGGAACCCTGTTCAAAATATACTTCTCTGGGTACCTGATTGAGATGGCACTGTCTCTATCCCTGCCATTGTCAGGTTGAAACTCCTTAGCATGACTATTCCCCTTGGAATAAATATACATTGCAGGCCAAGAAGATCAATATGGACACTGTTGCTAGGGAGGGGAAGATGGTATGCACTATGTCTCTAAGCACGTTGATGCTGAAGTCCATTCCAAAGATGCTATCTTGATTCATCCTCTTCAGGACCTTGATCACAAAACCATTTGTCAAATTGAAGCCCGCCAAAATTGGTAACACTCTCAATGTCTCTTCAACATCTAGTTCATTAACAATGAGATTAAGGTCATTGAATGCAACCTCCACGGTGCTCATTCTTTCCCTTTTATCTCAAAGATTATGGGCATCAATGCCATCAAAATGGCAACAAAAGTCATGCTCAACCTTCTGATTGAAGTATACCCAGATACTGGTCTTTCTCCAGACTACATTGGTGTCAAAGTGCCTTAGTCTAGCTTCAGTTGACTCTCAGGTGCAGACCCAGTTTTAGATGTTGAAATGGCATTAATGGGAGAGATGGCATGCTTTGGCCGAGGCATATCTCAAGGGTCTCATCACTACTGGCATAATCCCACCAAAGAAAGGCAAGCAGAAATCTGAGAATTCCTTGATGCAGCATCTAGCAAACAACCTTGTTGATATGTACATCAACTTGCCTTCCAAAAATCAATATTGTTGCCCCGCAAGCTATTTCTCAAAGGAATATCATACCCATCACATGTCTTGTCTTGTGGTTTTGTTTATAATATCTGCATCTATACTGCCATTGATAGGACCCCATACAGGATCAGCACATCAATGGCAGGCTAGAGCAACACGGCACAGGTCCAGGATACCTTAGCGCGCGCTAACTAACCAATTTTGGCAATATTTGACAGCCGTGCATGGCAAGAAGCAGATCCGATCAATGATAGCGCCGACGGCAGACAGAATGACAACTGACAGATGGCATCAGTCACTGATGACAGCGCTTAGCGAGAAGCCTGATAATCTATCAAAAACTGATGGACAGCTTGGTGTTTGACCTTGGCGTCTGACACCGCTTAGCACCTCAATTTGGCACCTAACATCACTAAGCATTTTGGATAGACAGAAGAGTGATGGATTGATGGTTTAGCTTCGCGATCTGTTGCCTGGCGTCGCTAAGGTTCTTGAATGGACGGTAGGGATCTGAAACCATTGGAGCTACCCCTATGAAATTTTCCAGTTTACCGCACTTTGGCAATGGTTGGTCACTGGCAACGGTGAACTCCTTGTAGTATATAAAGTACTTATCGACTTGTACATAGATCATCAAACAATAGACCAGAGTTTCCTGCTCCCCTTTCGTCAGCCTCTCTTACGCTCGAGATCTCATTTACGGTCGGCAACGTCGAGCTCGTCGGCAGTTGCAGACACTCGCCAACACTCGACACCCTCGCACCTTGCAGCTACGGCAGGCATTATCGACGCTTAGACCTTGCTAAGCTTACTGTGTTCTTGCCGCTAATATTGCCATGTTTGCTTACTGCTTCTTCATAGGCGCTTTACCTTAGCGCTTTACACTTGCCGACTCCCTTACCGACTTTTCCCCATTTTCACAGGCGCATTCTCTGGGACCTGCCTGGGACTCCTCACATCACTTATAGCACGCCCAACGCAAGTTTTTGGTACGGTAACACTATAGTTATATTTGTTACTGACCAAACTTTGGGCGTCATCACCGTCAAGACTGCCAAGATGGGTTACATCTAGCGCCATCTTGTCAAGGCAATAGAAGGCATCACAGAAGTTCAAGCACAACTATTGAGTAGATGTCACAGATCCTGCAGGTGGTTTTCTCCCTAATGTTCTCTAAGTCTCACTAGAGTTGCAGTTCAGACTTGATAAGGAGTATACTTGCCTGCTTGAAGATTGTTGTGTGCTCCATCATTTTGTCTTCCCAACCATTATCCTCTTGGAATCTGGCATGTGCTCAGTCTGTGCAACAGACATCTTGGCTACTGCTTGCCATTTGAATCCATGCAAAGTAGTCCTGGTCCTCCTTGTTCTTCTCTTGGCTCTGTGATGTTAGGTTGGTTGTGTGCGAATCAAAAGAGAACCCTCAACTCCGCAAATTTTTCCAGACCTTTTCTATCTCAGAATGTAAACCAGCTCAAAAACTTCAGTAGGTGTAGGTCCATGCTTGTTGCATCAACATGGATGAAATATGGATCTAGAATGAGTATGTGATTGCTGATAGTTGGGTGTAGCAGGTGTGGCAGCATGTGAGAACACACATGACACCTGTTTGCTGGCACTTGCACATCTTTTATTTTTGCACCATGTACATGTTTTTACCAATTACCACCTTGCTTAGGCCCTTTTTGAGGAAGGCTTGGCCAGATTTAGAGCAAAGAGAGATAGAGGAAGTAAGGCATGCTTTCTACCTGTATTGGAAGGAAAGATTCAGCCAACTGCTGGGTTTGGTGAGCAATCTACCTCATAACCTATCTCTCTTTTTGAACTTCCACCAGTCTGTAGCCACAATAGGGTTGGTACTATTGCTACCACCTTTCACAAGTTTCAATTATCCACAGATTTTATCTTGGGGCAATGGCAATTCCTCAAGAGACCATTGCACAGTTTTTGCTACTCTTCTCCTTTTCCTGTGTGGTTTGTGTACTTATCTCAACCCTCCACCTGTCTGGGATGAATTATCCACAATTTTCTGTGAGTTTTCCACCTGCTATTTTGATCATTAATGTTAGTTCTGAAAATCAAGGAATACTATGGAAGCCCATTCAGAGTGACTATATTTATTCCAATGATTTTGACTTATGTTGTAAGGGTGACCTCTAGAGGCTGTGGCTCAGTCACACAGCTGGTAGAGGGAGATCCAAAGTATATTAGAGTATGTACTGGCAATATCATAATAACTACTCATCTGGCAGAGGGAGATCCAAAGAGAACAAGTCTAGAGATTCTCTATGCCAGGTTGGATGCTTCTGGGGCTTCTGAAGCATAGGAAACAACTGTACAGTACAACAAAACCTTAAAACTCGAAAATTGACTAACCAAACAACTGTGCAAACAAGGCAGGAAAACTCCGGACTTTAGAAGTCAGAAAGACAAACTCTGGCTTATATAAGCAGTCTGGAAGCAGTGCTGAAGGGCCCACACTTGTCTGAATAGTAGCTAAAGAACCAGAGCACCTCAAGGGCTGAGAGTAGTACCAACAGATAGTGTTGAAAGAATAGAAACAGTAAAATGAAATAATGTCAGAAGAAGTAAGGGAATGATTGAAGGGAGAGTGAAGAGATAAGGAGTGAGAAAAGGAAGAAATGAGGAGTCCCCTGACATATGTAGCCTATAGTGCTTTGTTTTTTGCCATCCTTATTAATACCCTCTTTGGATAATTCCCCTTGCTCCTATTCCTCATTATTGGTGTTTCAGTGGCTGACCCATGTATTAGCGAGACTGTCTACATTCACAACCTATTAATTAAGTCCTTGTATCCCCATTCTTCTGGTATTGAGGAGACCTTGCCTTTGCTACTCACTGCTGTAACTGACGGTCTTCTGATGCTTGATGACATCCAACTTTGCCTTCATAACAATCCTGTTTCTATCTTCGGCATTGCTGATCAATTGCATACCAGTATTGAGGTTGTTCTTGGATGGAGAGCTCCCTTTGCAAAGCAATTGTCTGGCTGGTCACCATTGGACGGTAAAACCATATCAGGTGCTATCTACCACGTTGTTGTCCATGATAACATGACTTTTCTTAATGGGTTACTCTTACTGACATCTGGAAGGGATGTGTCAGCTTCATCCACAAGTCATTTAGCACCACCTGCCTGTTTAGTACCACGTCTGTCAAAGACTGCTGTGAAAGACATTGAGCGTTCTGCCATCATGGCATTGCCCATTGTATCCCATGGATCATCAGCTAATCAGCTGTACTCTCATATTCTTCCTCACCTGAGTTTTCATCATTGTCATATTCTGACTGTCAAACAGTTAACTCAGAAGGATCTCTATGACCTTTTCTCTCTTGCTCACAAAATGCATCTCCAAGTAGAACAAAATGGCACCTTGGATGTCTTTAAAGGTAAGGTTCTTTGTATGCTCTTCTACAAGCCATCTACTTGGATGTGCCTTCTTCAATGCTGCGATAAAGAGGTGTGAGGGCACACTGCTTCTGCCCTAGGACCTTCTGGAGCTCCTAGGTTGTCTCTTAAACATGCAACTTCCACCTACCATGTGTCTGAAATGGCGTCCTTGCAGATTGTGATATTGAGTGGACTTTCAGCGGAACATAGTCCAACTTCACCTACATCTGTCTCCATATTAACAGTGCCTATCTCTTCAGCAGATTCTAGAGGTACTTATATTTCTGTGCCACTCACATCTGACTCAGGTCCTTCATTCTTGCCTGTCTTTGGATTAAATAGCAGCTCCTCTGGATCTACCCAATGAAAGCCTGTGCTGCAAATGTTGCTTGTATTTGAGGACAAGGATCCAAGACAGCATGCTGTGCCTGTGCCTCCTCTTCCATCTGAAGTGCAAGTTCATGACAGTAGGATTGGACTTGAGGGACCCTTAGCATCTGGACCACGTTCTGGAATTGATTATATTGCATCTGCTAATGGAAAGGTGTGCATGGACATATTTTTCTGGGAGTCAACTAAGGCTAAGGCTTAATAATTGTCAGACAGTACAGGAGAAAACAGTAGGAGAATGCCTGCAGCCTGTTTTATTAACCACTATTGCCAAAAAAACAAGGGTCTGCTGCTACCTAGACATTTCCAATCATTCTTCTTTGAAGTTGTCCAGAGGCATGCACAAGACCATAGCAGGGAAATCTTGTATGATGCAGTTACAGAACTTTTTAAGAAATTATATGGTCTTCAGATTGATACCACTTCGAGCAAGATTGTTTTGGCATCTTACAAGCTTGAACAATTGAGTAAGGGTCATTGACAGATTACTGAAGGATTCATTGTTTCTAGCAGAGTAGGAGAGTTTATGAATAGAGAAGATACAGAGAATAGTGGGTAAACTATGATGGGCATGATGAAGGTTCTGATATTGGAAAACAAGCGCTTTTTTTTTGTTATTACTATTGCATTTAATGTATAATATATTGTTGCCTATCACTACATTAGCTGCATGCGAGTGTATCAGACTGATGAGAAAGAAGATTAGTATGTGCTCATTATGTGATCAGCGCTACACTCATTGACATGACAGTGTTTCTAATGGATCTTTCTTGAGAAACATTTAAAGAATTTCTAATCAGTCTTTTTTTAGAAATATATTATGTTTTTACAATTTATTTTTCTAAAACAACACAAAGAAAGTTTATTGAAAAATATTTGATAAAAAAATTACAAAGGTAACTTTAGAAAAACTAAAAAATACATGTGCCATACTTTTCAAGAAACAGTCTAGAAATACAATTTGTATTCTCCATATATTTTTTGAGAAATAGAGAAAGAAAATTTTTAAAAATAGCTCAAGAAACACACACAAAAAACACAATAAGTGTTTTTTTTACTATTACTCAATTTATACTTTTAGTTTTTCTGGAGAAACACTTGTTAGAAGTCACATGACCTGTTTCTAATGGATGTTTCTCCAGAAATCTCTGCCATGCCCTGAAGTGAGATCAAAGAGACTAAACTTCTTGGAGCCATGTTTGGCATTCAAAGTTCAAAAAAATTCCTTCTAACTTCCAGGCATATGGCTGGTCAATGTTAGAGATATAACTGAGAAAAGTTAAAGCTGCATTGAGTGCTTCTTGTTATGATGGCTTCTCATTGATGGTTTTGATATCATTATTATTCATTTCTCTGTTTTGTTCAGCCTTGCAATGTTTGACAACTGCCTCATAGATATCTTATTTAGTTTAATTTTTTTTTTCCTCAAAAGCCATGAAAACATCTCTTGTTTATGAGTTTCTATCTGTGATTTGAATTGAGAGATGCCTGCTTTGAGAATTTCAAGAGGGCTTTGAGGTATTCTAGGACTGGAGATAGAGAATATAGGTTTGTAAAATTAAATTTCCATGATTTTCAATATGATTTTTGGAAATATCTGAATTTTATGTTGATAGGCTTCTACTCAGGCTGAGCACATCAAGAGACACTATAGGCTTACCAACATTCAACATACTAGAGACCCTAGGGATCTTCTAGGACTCAGAATATCTCTGACTTTGGCACTCCATTGCAAACTCTACTTATCAGCTTCATCCACCATTTATCAGTCCTTCAGCACATACTATTGGTTGACTTCAAGGATTTAGAAGGTTTAGGACCCATAGTGCTAGCACAATGGTGGGGAAGTAACTCTGACCAAACCCTAATCACTTCTGGAAGGGATTAACATTAGGCACTGTCATTTGATGACGCATCTCAATCAGAAGTCTAAAGAATCAATGACAATGGCACAGGATATACTCAAACTCAACATTTTGACTTATCAGAAATTGATACAATGTTTAGTGCTAACTTTAGCACTCATGGCATCTGTCAAGGATTTTCTGACCATACTTTGAAGAAGCCTGGCCAATCAGAATCATATCAAAAAGTGAGCAGATCTATACAATTCTAAGTCAGTGCAGAGTCGCTATGGCCAATGGGCTATAATGTCATTGGTTACCATTATCCATGTGCTGCTGGTTGCCATTGACAGGTTACTATTAGCTGGATGTAGCATAGTCTGCTATGTGGTGTTGGCCACATAGCTTTTATTTAGTATAGTATCT
>QGOA01013294.1:0-26937 GCA_003313075.1 Termitomyces sp. MG16
GAGCGACTCGCCAGTCACTGAGCAGTAAACGTGTGCAGGAAGAATTGCGATCACCAATTGATGGGACGACAGCAGCCGATGGGTGGCTGTGCTCGGCTAAGGCAAGATCTCGGCATAAAATCCGAGATCACGTCACCTATGAAGCGCGCCCATCAATCCGTCGTCCCGACCTCGAAACTCATCGTACTCCTGCGTCGCCACCACACACCACGATCAACCGTGTGCCCGGGACCCAAAAGAAGAATAAAAAGAGCACGAGGAAGGAAAGGGAAGCAGGAGGGGAAACGAGGAGAGAGAGGAGGATTCGGCCGAAGAAAATAATGGGTAAAACCATCAGCCATTACGACGCGTACCGGCAGCGCAGCAACCGGGGCCCAGGCCCGGTAAAACCAGTTCCGGGCGCGTAGAATAACGAAAAACGATAATAAACACGCAATACTCATACGGTCCGTGCGTAGAGGGAAGGAGTATAAAGGGAGTAGGGTTTCGGGGAAGCCTGGCAAGCAATCAACTTGCCACGGCTCGGAGTCCCCAGGGAGTGGACGTCTTAGGCCAAAGTGATTAGATTGACTTCGGGATACAGTACTATTTGCTCCCAATTTCGAGTGTGACTTTAAGTTTCATTCAAATTAAATCAATAAAAATTATAACGCTTTTACAACGTGTGCGCGCGTGTAGCTAAAACCCCCAGAACCTAGTGAACTGGAGTTTTATTTTTAAAAACCTAAGTCTTGTTCAATTTCACTTTGACAACTTAAAAATAAAAGAAAACTTACATTTCGCATCACTACAGAGATCAGTCTGATCTATCAATGTCATTTGTGGGACTGACGGCACGGGAGATAGTCACATTGTTTTGATTTCGAAGGCCCGAGATGTTGCGTTGTTGTTTTCTGACGTTGCCCTCCTCGGCCCATTGAATGAGGCAACTTTATCTAGTTTTTTCTGGTGGATCCATTTGTGAAATTTGCGATGTTTTTACAGATTCATCCTCAGATAATAAAAAGCTATTGATTCCGCATTTTTTCTGATTTTTCCCTTTTTTTTACGGTGTGGTAGGAGAACGAACTTGACAGATGGAAAAATGTAGTGAAGAAGGTCTGACACGCAAAATGATTCAACACGAACTAGAAAAGGTATACATAAAAACAACGAGAATGGGAAAGTGGAGAAGACGGGTGGAAAGATAGATGGACGGATTGGGAAATCGACTGGACGAATATGGTAAGAGGGAATAAGGTTTATAATTGCGAGACTGACCGACGGTCGAAATGTAAATACGAACGTGAATCGACGATGGAAGGCGTCCAGGATAAGGATCGGCGATCCAGAGAAACTGTAGAATAGGTATAACAAGAGCCGCTCTGGCAATAGAAAGACAGGTTTTCGTACCCCACTATTTCTGGTCTGAGTTTCGTCTGTGTCTGCTTGAGTTCTCTTTTCGATACTCGCTCCTTACACATCTGGTATCTCGGACTGGTCGGCACGACGAGCGGCATTGTCTTTGATCCACAATTATACCTCGACTCTTCTTGCCGAAACGAATTCTATTCTCTCCCCTCGACTTTCGTATCCTACGAGAGAACTTTCACGCGGCAATTATCTTCTCCTGTTATCATCTACTCGTGCTCTGACCGGGAACGACCGACTACCTAGGGCATTCCCTCAGTGAGACTAACCTTCTACTACAACGGGGACCGCCAAGTTTTGGGGGTCAAAATCATCCCTAGCTACGAATTAAAGAAATTGGCTCGTGGATTCATACGAAGCTAAAGAGTATATTTTCACAACAAAATAAGAATCTCACGGATCACTCCGTCTTTCAAAATCGGTTGTTCGTTTTTGTCGTGTTTGATTGTCCGCAACTAGTACTGTACCATTGGTCTCCTTTTTACGTGCGGCGGAATTCAAGTCTTCAAGGATATAAAAAGCCCCTGAACTTGTTTATCACCTGGAAACTTCATGGCAACCCCAACTCTGACTGATGCGAAGGCGATCGCGGTGTATTGTGGGTCCTCTGTGGGCAAACGGCAGGCATTCGCAAATGCAGCCTCGTGTACGTCCTTTATATGCGTGTGATTGGAAAGCGGACTTTAATGAGACACGTTGGGTAGCCGTTGGACGAGCTCTAGCAGCACAGGGCTACCCTTTAGTCTATGGGGGCGGAATGTGTGGACTAATGGGTGTCGTAGCAAATGCCGTTCTGGAAGCTGGAGGTGAAGCTACCGGCATCGTTCCTTATGCTATATACGCAGCTGGTGGGGAAAGAGGCAAGTCTACAATGGCTCATGCGAATCCGGGACAGGCTGAGAAAGTGAAAGTATGGCGGACTGCTTGTTGTGTGGCGCATCTCAGGCTGACCTTTTTATTTGTAGATTCAAACCGTAAGAAACACTGAGGGTTATAATAGCGCAGTGCTGAGGTTTTTTGAACATCATTTAGGTCCTCGTAGATTCTATGCACGAGCGCAAGGTGGAGATGGCTAAACGTTCAAAGGCATTTATCGGATTACCAGGAGGATATGGGACTTTTGAAGAAGTAAGTTAATGGTAATTCACAACTCATCAAGCCAAGAGCCAATGCGTATGTCAGGTCTTCGAAGTAACCACTTGGACCCAACTCGGTATACACAATAAACGTGAGTTTATTTACTCAAGCTACATCTTTTGTTGACTTGACGCGAACTTTTGTAGCCGTCGTTCTCCTTAACGTCCTTTCTTACTATGATCCTCTGCGACAACTCCTGAAAAATGGCGTCAATGCAGGGTATATCACCCCGAACAACGAGAACCTGATTGTTTTTGTGGATGGACCAACTTCCCTAGACGAACACGACGATTTTGATTGGGGAACAGCAGCTCTTGACGCCATGGACAAATGGCAGGGGCATGAAAATAAAAGGTTGGATTGGACACTGAGAAGAGACGGGTCGTCGTCGGGGACCCTTTGCTCGACTTGAACCATAAAGTTTGATATCTTTTTGTACTAGATTACACAAGATGCACTGGCGGTCCATGTGATCAACCAGTGAGAAAATGAGATTCAGCTACCTGGTGCAGATGTCGACGCCACAGGTTTCCCCATCGATGGCTCAATAACGCGAGTGGCGTCCATGAACTTGTCAATGTCTTCCTCGGTCACCTTAGCCTTGCGCTGGAATGTGGTCAGGTCGAGACATTGTTGACTAAACGGATAGAAATCGCTAACCTCTTGGAATCCTGCAACAAACTTTTGGAGTTGTTCTATACACTTTGCCTTCAGCCGCCCGGTGAGTAAGGTACCTGCCCGATAATCCTGGTCATATCATTACGTCAGTCCTCAGATCATAAAAATGTATCAATGTCCAGACCTTCCCAAGTTGTTCTAGTTCGATGTCGTCCTCTAAAAAGAACCTGAGGTATTGATAGCTCACGTCAACCTCAGTATCGCCTCCAAGACGTCTATGTTCCTCTTCTGTTTCTTGCCCCCCTGAAAAACCGTGCTTGTTAATCTTATTCTTTATTTGCGACGGCGTATCGCTCATGTAGATACTGCTGTTGGGGTCGCTGGCGCTCATTTTTGTTTGGGGTCCCTGCAGCGCGGGAAAGAATTTTGCATGAAGGAGAGTAGGCTTTTGGTATTTTAGCTTTTGGGCGACATCACGAGTTAGACGGAAGTATGGATCTTGATCAATGGCACACGGTATTAGGCAAGGAGAACCAGTCGCAGTGCCAAAAATCTGGGGAAAGGAGTTTGAGAAGGATGGCGCTGCTTGTATTGCTGCAAAGTGAATCTTGCCGATGTTGTCGCTATAGTAAGCATGAGGTCAGATAAAGCCCCAAAATGTATCTTAACTGTCACGACGCACGACTCAGAAAAACCAAATGTGGCTTTCGCTTGACTGTAGGTAATCTGCCGCGAGATCTTGGAAACGTTCTCATAGAACGGACCTCCCATGTACTCGTAGTTGCTGAATATAAACGTTTTCTTTAGATCGAAGCCGACAGCAATTATATCTCGGGCATTTCTTCTGGCAAAAGCTTTCGTCTGCTCGACCTTGAGTTCATGCTTGAACAGAAACTTCTCGTCGTCTGTACACGTCAAGTTCAGCCGTTCCCGCGCGATTGATCAAACGGTGCAATTACTCGCCAGTCAGCTGAACCACAAGTGGGACGTCGAACACATCTTGCAACCATCTATACATCAATTAGTATCACGCTTGCAGCTGACTGTGAACGGTTATTACTTCGTGAAGACAAATGGAATCATATGACCCAAGTGCATACTGTCACTGCTAGGGCCGCGACCTGTATACAGGAAGAAAGGTTTACCCTGCTCGTAACGATCTAGGATTTTATCAAAATCCCTGGAAATCGAATGAGCTAGCAGTTGCTATTGTAGTTTGTAATAGAGCTGACCTGTGCGAGAAGAACATCCCTCTACGAAGGAATACATGAGGGCGCTTCCCGGTAAGTCTTTCGAATCGAGCAAGTAATGCCTCGTCTACTCTTCGAGTGCCAAATTGATCAATCAGCTTGTCGTAATCGATCGCTTGCTGTTTTCCGTCGGCAGATACAGAGCCTTGAACGTCCCAAGGGGTGACAACTTGATCAGCAGTGGCACCTTGAGTAGAGGCCTCTGGGGATAAGGTGGTACTGGCAAACGGAAAAAGGTTTTTAGTGACACTGAGACTGAACTCGACGATAAAATTTTGTCGTACTCTGTGAGGTTCACTAAGGATACGCCAGCAGCGGTTTGATCAACTTCGACCATACTATACGATGTGGAAATTCGAAGTTCAATTTCTTCAAAGTCATGACTATCTATCGACTATAATCTTCGGCCACGTGTTTATCAGATAAGGTAAGATTGTATCGATGAGAAGTATCTGGGTCGACATTTTGAAGACAATTTACATGGACTTCTCTGAATATGCATCAGCAAGCATCTGCGGAAAATCAAACTACTTTATTCGTAATGATATGAGTTATTCAACCCACCTATTGACCATTGGCACAACCCTGGGCCACTTGCCACTTCTGACAACAGTTGTGCAAACAAAAGCAACGTGAGAAACAAATAGGTTGCTCAATTGACCGCGTTGCAAAGCCTCTCTCATCTCCGACAACAACCTTGAACATCTCCCCACTTCCCCATCTTGTATATCTCTCCATTTGCAATGGCGACGTCCAGACTCCATCCGCACCACTCGCTGCCAGCGCCCGTAGTACATGCAGGATTTTCGGTACCTCAATCCAAATCGCATGTCCTAGCTGGTGTGCAAGACGCGTACTGGAGCGACGATGAAGCGGTAGGAAAACTACAACCTATCTGAAAACATATTTTAAGTCCTTATGGAAAACAAATTAGGAGGACGCGGAGTGTCCTTTATGCTTAGAAGAAATGGATATATCCGACCTCAACTTCAAACCCTGCATATGTGGCTACCAAGTATAGTGGCTTGTCTTTCTTAGATGTTTTCCACAACTTATTTCACTAGATTTGCCGTTTTTGCTGGCATCACATAAAGGAAAATCTCAACAAACGTTGTCCTGCTTGCCGGCGCGTCTACACTGATGAGGCTGTAGAGTTCAAGCCCATTGCAACCCAAGAGTCCGTGTTGTTTCCTTCTAATCTTATCGTCGTACATTGCTTAATCATCGCCTTGAACAGTCATAAACGTCTTACACAACAGAAGAAGCAAAGGGAACGTGAACGCAAAGAGCTCGAAAATTTAGGCAGACGCCATCTCGCCAACGTTCGTGTAGTCCAGCGCAACGTCGTTTACGTTGTAGGTATTGGATCTCGATTCGCAAAAGAAGAAGTGCGTGTGTTGTGTGTTAATGTACAAGTGTGACCAACCTGATTCACATCTCCTCAGCTTATTCCAACCCTTCGATCTAATGAATACTTTGGCCAATATGGCAAGATAACAAAGATAATCCTTGTCAAGCGGACGCCATCTGGAGGCGGTGATCCTGTGGTTGGTCTTTATATCACGTACCATAGACGGGAAGATGCTGCGCGTGCAATCGCTGCTGTCGATGGGGCTCCATCGACTGGCGGGACTCGTGGTGATATAATGCGCGCTAGCTATGGGACGACCAAATATTGCATGGCATTCTTGCGTAATGTCTCTTGTAGCGATCACAGTTGTATGAATCTTCACGAATGGGGCGATGAGAAGGATTGCTTCACTAAAGAGGATTTAACGACTTTGTGAGCTACTTCTAATTTGGGGCCACTATTGTCACTGACGTTTTCCAATCACAAGGAAACACACTATGAAAGCTACAGAGAGCAAAATCAGAAGTGCTGTTGTCGCTCACAAGAAGGTTGATGAACTTGACGGTGAAGTTTTTCATGCCATATCTATGTACAAGTCTAATACAGGCTTTGAGCAGGTCTTCCCCGTGCAGCCTCATGGGCACAAAAGCCGGCTAACGCGCATATCTCTAATGCAGCGAACAATGCTCATGCATCTGGTTCGACTCATCGTCAACCAAGGCGAGGTGCAGTAGTGCGTCAGCCTCGGAACCTTCCCAGTAGCGACAGTCGTGCGACTACTACAGTTGTTCGGAGTGCGCAGCACGATGTCAAGGCAGTAGCAAGTGTGAAGGCTGGCACCCAAATATCATCACGCCCGACGACACCCTCATCTCTTGTACCACGAAGAGTAGCTTCTCCTGAGAACGATGCAAAATTTAGACCCAAAAAAGAGCTGGAGTTACGACCTCCATCTTCTCCCGATTCTTCGTTGAATCAAACGGAAGAGCTCGAGTCAGGTGCCCCGAGCGTAGCTTCACCTTCGCCTGTTCCCCGCCCAGATTCTGCAGATTCTACTCAGATACAACTGGCTGTGCCTACGTTTCCACCTGGCCTTCCTGCCGTCCCTCCAGGCCTTTCCGCTCCTCCCGGTATACCAGTTCCTACCCGGCTGCCTCAATCTTCGATTGACATGACACTTCCTGAAACCCCTCTACTTGCATCACAGTCTTCATATCAAATGTCTACCGCAGCGCGCGCGTTGCTTGATGACGTCAAAGCTCGACGCGAGTCTGGCTTGCCAACGATGACTGGAGTCAGCCCGTTTCCAGATTTTGATAGAACTCTACAGACTTTGAGTGGTGGAGACGGCGTCGGATTCAGCTTTAATTTAGATCCCAAGCTAGCGGGAAATAATCTAGACCTTCACTCCCTGCCCGACTTCGAGGTAGAAGCGAACGTACCCTTCAACGGCTCGTACATTGATGCTTTCCCGGCCCTCCGTTCTCCGACTCCACAAGCAACAAATTTTGCTGCCCCTCCAGGATTACCTTATCCGTATTCCACTCGTTCGGCTTATGACCCCAACTCTACAAGATCCTCCTCAACTGTTGATAGCCAATCCTCTGGTCTTGGTTATATGGGTCCCTTCAATCCATTTGCAGACACAACTGAGGAAGCCCATAGAACATCCGTTTCTTCTCTTGGACACCCGCAATACTCTTTGTTAGACGATGACACCAGTAGAAAGGTTTCGCGCTTTGGTTTCGCTCGCGGAAAGCAAAGCTCTACAGCCACATCATCTCCACTCCATGTAGCATCGCCACTCAGCAATGGAAACGGCGATCACCAGCCTTTCTACCCTACTGATGGTCTTATGCAAGGTCATGGGCGAGCACAATGGTCCACGAATAGCAGAGATTCCGGCTTTGCGCAGACAAATTCAACTCCCAATTCATCTTTGTTTCAACCTGCTTTGGATTTTGCATATCCTCATTCGCATAACGGGCCTCAATCTCAACCCTTCGAAGCTGGTGTAAGCGAAGCCCAGCTACGAGATTTCATTCAATCTAGCCGAAACCGTGCGCAGTCTAATCTTGGTAATCTTGTGTATTCTCCTAAAGACAACCATACTCATGTCATTACATTAACTTCAGAACATCCCCCTGGACTCAGAGCAAATCCTTCTCCGTTTCAAGATCCTGCTATCATGTCAGCACGCTTGGCCACAAATACTCAAGACGGTGGAAGTAATCAGGTGTCTTATGGACCGCCACCGGGACTCTCTTTTCCACAACCGGGAATGACTGTTGGTTTGGGTGTCATGAGTGGCAACCTAGATGGAAATGGATCTGCACATGGTGAGTACAACTTCTTTTTGTCTAAGGGGAGGGAGGTCAGTGTACCGAGTGCCGTGCTTTCTCAGTGCGGAAATTTCATTACCGGCATTGATGCACCCTTGAATGCCCGGCTCTCATCCCGTTTTACCCTTGTGCATGGACTATCTCGACTCGCAACCCAAACCGTCACTTACAATCAATAATTTTCCCCTCCCCTTGCCATGGTGTCCACGTCTACTCCGACGCTGATTTATTTTATTACGGACGCCGTAGTCTCGACGACAGCTTCTCCATCCCTCTCTTTGGCACTTTCCTCCGCCGACTTTCCTGCGCTCACCGCTAGTCCCGTGGAGAGTGAGGAACCTACCGCAGTAGAAGATGTTGCAGTTCAACTGGACCCGAAAGCTCGAGAAAAAGCGGAACGTAAGGCTGCCAAGAAGGCAGCTGCAACAGAGAAAGCTGCCCAACGGCAACGCATAGCTCAGGAAAAGGCCGCTATCAAAGCTGCTGAACGTGCAAAATTAGTTCTCGAGAGACAGCTTGAAAAAGAGAAGGCCTTGTTGGAAAAGGAAAAGGCACAAGCAATCAGAGCGCAGGAAAAGGCAGTCAAGGATCAAGCTGACAGGGATAGGGCAGCGAAGGCGAAGGCAGAAAGTGAACGGCTAGCCAAGGAGAAGGAGGTTCAAGCTGAGAAGGAGAGACAGAGGGAGAGGGACGCACAGCTTAAAAAGAAGCAAACCGAGGACAAGCGCTCACAGCAGTCATCTAAGCCGTCGCGTCAGAACACTGCTCTCAAAGTCAATATCATCTCTGCATCTCCTGAGATTCAAGTTCCCTTGTTATCAAAAAAGCCCAAGAAAAACAAGCCTGTCTTAAAGCCTGTCAGGGCTTTGAAGGAGGAGGGACCAAATGTCGATGATTGTGCCACCATTCCCTCTATTTCCACATCTGATGCGCATTTTGTGCCGACCGATTCCAGTACGAACAATTCTCGCTCTCAGTCTTTGGATCGTCATTCGCCTACGTCGATAGAAGACCTTTTGGAGGACATTGAGATTGCAAATCCTTCTATGGACCTTTCAAATCACCCGTTCTTCGACACGCATAGGCTCAATCCTGCTGCTTACATGCCATTTGAATACGGTCCGCTTGTACATGCATTGTCAGCTTTATCAGTCGGCGGAGGATCTTTCGCGAATCATATGCCTTCAGGTTCTATTGATAACGCTGTATCGTCGTTCCAGCAGTTGCTGGAGACTCTGACACAGACCATCTCGGACCTGTTACGCCTTCTTCCTCGTACTACTTGGGATGATAGTTCCTCATTTGACGGCGTTCTGCGTGATATGCTTAAAGGCGATGACTTCTTGGACGACGGTGGCGATGATGGGCACGGGAAAGAGGATGAGGTCGCAGCTCTAACCTTGGCTCTTGAACGTCGTGCTCGGTGGATGGAAGTTCAATTATCGAAACTGGAAGAACTACATCGTGATATCAATACGGCTGCCGTCAGGGCAGTTCTCTCTTTCAACGATAATGGCTGGGATCCACCTGCTTCCCTTCCCCGTGATGGTCATACTCTGTGCCGTTTTGACAAAATCGGCTACAAAGAAGAACCCGATGGAACTGTTCGCTCGATGACTGTCATCGAATTAGAAAGAGAATTCTCTGTAGCAAAGGAAATGGTAGCTATGAGGGAAACAGAGTTACGAGAGGTGATGGAGGGAATACAAGCAATTAGGCCTGTTGGTGACTTTTGATCAGTGTAGTAACCTTTCTTTGGGACACCACAATAAAAAAAACTCGAATTAAGGATGAATTAACTATATGGGCGTCTGTATAGTCAGTCTATTTACAGCCGAAATGTCACGAATGTCAATATCGGGACAGACGTGACAGCGTTATGGAGCCCTTGACGCTTGAGGTCCCCGTGGAGACTTCAACTTTGCTCAGATTGGTTACACTTTTATCCAGTGCCACAGATATGAGAGAACCAAGCCGTGGAAGGCGATAAGTTGCAAAAATAAAGTTTAGATGACATCAAATTTGGCAGGGTTTGGTACTTTTACCACCCATACTTGTCTACCCCAATGTCTTAAACTTGAGCAGCTGTTAGATAGTAAGCATATGCTATTTTATCCTTGATATGGCCCCAACCCGTTGTTGCTAGACCTGCTTGTCCCAAGGAAGGTTAGTAAACTGTATATAACTTCTGAATCAACTAAGTACATCCTGCAATGGATTGCTATGTAGACTGATACATTGTCATTGTTCACCACGGTCATTTTTTGGATGGCTTGGTGGTCGGGTACAGCTGATAGTAAAACAGGTGTAGGCGCAAGTTACAAAACGAAAAGACGTAGACATACCTTGCCGGGATTGAAAAGATTATCTGGATCGATTGCACGCTTGATGACCCACATGAGTTCAACTGTACCTTGCCCCAATTCTTGTGTCAGGTATTCCTTCTTCCCAATGCCGACACCGTGTTCTCCTGTGCCTTTTAAAACATCAATGTTGTACGTAAGGTTAATAATGGGGTTGTGGCTCACATGTTCCGTCAAGGGCAATTGCGCGATGTACAAGACGATGGACCAAATCTTTCACGATTGATAATTCCTCCTCATTTCGGAAAAGCATTAAGGCATGGAAATTCCCATCTCCAACATGGCCGACGATTGTGCCTTGAACGCCCGAATCGGCGAGATCTTTCTTCGTCTCATAGACAAGCTGGGGCAGACACGACACTGGGACACTATAACGACATGTCGGAAAAGGGCAAGAAGAAATGTCAAGACAGACGGACCAAACATCTGTGGTCCAGCAGCGGGTTCCTGGGTATGCTGCCAGAGTTGACATCAAAGCATATTTCCGATTTTGCCACATATCTTCAGCTTCTTCCTCCGTACATGCAAATTCAAAGCGGCTGCTGCCGTGCTTTTTGACAACTGACTGTACAATTTTGGACGTGTCATGAATTGACGAAGGATCTCCTTGGATTTTAAAGAAGAGAGTATCTTCCACGGGATAAGGCTGCTTGATAATACCTGCATTGTTGATAGCCTTCATCACTAAAGAGATTCAAATGTGGCACGCGGTTGACATGGAAAATCTCGCCTACTGTGGTCATCAAGCAATTCCACGCATTCTTTGCAACCTGGTGAAACCGGTGTCTTTGGGATTTGATGAACATGGCTTACGGATATGAGGGCCATAAGGTGTTCTAAGCAGTTCCTGAACTGCGCTAACAGCGTGCTCAACGTCTGGAAATTGAGCCATCGCAACTTTCGTAGGAACCACGGGAGCAAGCCGGAGTGTTACTGGTCAAAGAATGATTAAGGACGGACGACCTCAGCTTGAAGAAGGCTTACCTTCTGTGACAATGCCCAAGGTTCCCTCTGCTCCGATAAATAATTTGGTGAGATCAAATCCGGCAGCTGATTTCCTGGCTCGACTGCGCGTCTTGATAACTTCACCGTTGGGAAGGACCACGGTCTGGGATATCAATCAATCACGGTGAAGGACTAAAACCGCGAAGAAAATCACAAGATTGAGAAACCATTCTGCTCTTGCTGTTCCATAGCGGACGGCATTAGCTACGCGAACTCGATGTTAGACAAAAAATTCAAGTCTAAAAGACAAATAAGATGTTCCTGACTTCCGCTGCAGCCAGTGCCTATCATCCCTCCAATTGTCTGCAACAAAAGCCGATTCAAATGAGAAATGATTGCTCGTTGAATCACTTACCGCACCGGGTCCGGGATCCAGCTAAGGAACTGCTAATCAGCCTTGTTTTGGAATAACATAGGCCTTACTGGAAAAAATAAGGGGATGTTTTTCTCTTTAAGCGTCATGTTGATGTCTTCCCATCGGGTTCCCGATTGACAGACGAGGTCGGAGTCGGATTCTGTGTTGTTTAAAGAACAGCGACGAATGAAGCAAAGACTGGCATACAGTAGACAAAATGGATTACCATGAATCTCAAGGATTTGATCCATGCCTGACATGTCCAAGCATATACTACCTGATTCAAACTATTTATAATGCATCGAAGATGAAGATTATATTAAAAAAAAACATCAAGGCTCACTCCAGATGTATGACCCTCAAGACTGGTCGCACCACTGTAAGGTATAATGGGCATCCTGTATTTGCGGGAGATGTTGACAATCTTGACGACGTCTTCCGTCGATTTTGGCCGGACCTATTAAACATGAGAAAGAGAATGAAAAATGAAAAAGAGAAACCCAAAATCACTAACAACGACATAATGGGGCGAAGCTGGGTGATATGAGTTCTCAGAGAAGCCATATGTCTTCAGAGTGTCCGGATCCGTGGAGACACTGTTTGGACCTGGAAATGCGGCACGAATTTCGTCAATGGCAAGCTTCCTCTCTTTACGAGATGCGTATCTCGGTGGTTTGTCGACTGGTTGGGGCTATTTTCATGTGAGAGCGTGTTTGAAGGAAAAAAGACTACACACGAAAAAGTAAGAGTCAACCAGTTTGGTTGCCATGACTATACCCACAGCATAAACCGCCGACTGGAACAGGGCGCGCGCCTTCCATGATCCAAAGAAATGCTGAGACCACGGGTTGAAGTGAGAGTAAGCTGAACCGGGAGGAATGGATTGTTTGGACGGTGCTCTGTGGGACACAGAACGAGATGTCGAGTGAATAGATGCGCGGGCTAGTGTGCGGTGGAGAAGTGACCTGAGGATCATTGTGCAGGTATAAGGAGCAACATTGCAAAACGATTTATTTTAAGACCTCGGCATGACGGCACAGACACCATCCGCGCCGAAACTCCACACAGTCCTTGGCACGGATGCCTCTGGCTTTTTCTATTTTACCGCAGTTTTGCTCCACATCCAGCTGGCCTGAGAGCCACCATGACCGACCGTAGTGAAAAGGCGCGCCCATCCAGTCTCGTCGCTCACGACCACGAATATACTACAGAGCTTTCAGAAACGCCTCAGCCCTCGGACACTGACACTGCTACCAATTCGTCCGATGAGTTTGACTGGGATGATGATGAGGACTCTAAATCACAGCAGGAAATGGTTAAAGCAAAACGCGGTAGAGCTTTGTGGTTGGCCTTTATGAAACTCTCAAGAGCTGTTCGAGTTCTTCTCGTTGGCGCACTCGTCGCAGCCGTTCTGGTTACCCCTTTCATCGTTGTCAAGCTGAGGTTCGAAGGTAGTCCTGCTGGGGCACAAGTTCGTGTGTGGTCGATATGGTTGACCATTACGTGGGCTGCAGCATGTGTAACTTATCTATTTGTCGATTCCATTCCCCGTGTGATCATCTTCGTCGTAAATTGTCTTGGAGGTCATGTCGAGCGCCTTAAGTTACAGATGGAGGTATGTTATCTGTTTGCCCATTCTTAGACCTCATGAGGCACTTTTTACATTGTCTCTAGCTCGTCATGGCCGTTTCTGGATGGCTGAAATTAACGCTTGACATTTCGTGGGCTTGGATAAGTCTTTCAGTCATCCGGACAATTGACCAGCCTTCTGGCAACTACTGGGTCATTGTCAACCGTATAATGCAGGTGTGTCAAATTACGCAACTTGCATTGTTTCACTTGACCGTTGTTAAAGGCTATGTTCACTGCAAGCATAATTCTCCTGGCAGAGAAGTTGTTCTTGCACTTCGTTGCAATCAATTTTCATCAAAAGGCACTTGCAGAACGACTCGAGGAGAACCGTCTTGGTCTCAGGGCTCTGGACAGACTATCAAACGCACATCCTGTTCCGAGTAGAAAATCACCTTACACCAAGCGCGGCCATAAAAGTCCTTCGGCATCCATTGATCTCTTCAATGTGACGACCCGAGGCCACAAGCCTGCTCAGAATAGCCGAGAAGGTTCTTCAGCGGAGGGTGATGGGTGTAGTTTGAATACTGAAAAGGTTAAGCGTCAAAAGAATGGTCGTCCTCGCAAAACCAAGGTCATGGCCAGCATTATCGTCGATCAGGTTTGAATTCAACTATTCTTTCCGATCCAGCTTACAATTTTGGAGGTCGGTGGAGCAATTGGCGCTGTAGCGTTGAAATCCTCCAAATTCAACAGAGAAGGAGAGATTGGTGGTTTATTCTCCGCTAGACGGCTTGCGAGGAAGTTGTTTAGTGCTCTTAGTGATGTTAACCCACCACGGTCTCATTTAATCGTTGAAGGTGTGTGTAATCTATCTATTTCGCTATACGTCTTTCTTTCAGAAAAGATTAACAATCAATGGTAGATTTTTATCCTTATTTCCGTTCAACAGCAGAGGCCGTATGTAAGGTCTGCATAATAGTACATCATCTAACCAATTTCTATAGCACGATGCCTTTGCTCTGTTCGATAAGGACGAAAATGGCGACATCTCTAAACGTGAAATGCGAGAAGCTGTTCAGAGAATCTACCGAGAGCGCAAGTCACTGGTGTCGAGCCTCAAGGTGGCTCCAGTTCATTGACTACATCAGGAGATACTCATACATTGATCTAGGACGTGAGTTCTATTGTTGCCAAACTAGATGCGGTCCTTTTGTCGGTCGCTTTGATTGGGATCATATTTGCATGCCTTCTCATCTTCAATCGTACGAACACACTATCGTCCCTCGTACCGCTTGCAACGATAATCCTTGGATTTTCCTTCATATTTGGACATTCCGCCCAAACCCTTTTTGAATCAGTTGAGTGAACCCCTTCCACTTGCATAGATGATTGGTTGGCTCACGCTAATGAGAAAAGTTGATATTCATCTTCTCAACACACGTTTTTGACGTCGGTGATCTAGTGATGATAGACGACCAGGCACTCATTTCGTTGCCTCATTAATTCCGTTCGAGCTAAATTTTGCTAGGTCTTATATGTCCGCGAGTTCGGTTTATTCTCCACAACTTTTCGCCGAGTGGATGGCCAGGAGATAATTGCACCGAATGCTCTCCTTGCAAGCTCAAAGCTGGTCCATAACTTGCGTCGGAGCAAATCCATGTGAGCCAGTCACAACTGATTGCCATAACTATGTTTTTGATACTTTTCCAAGGTGGGAGAGCACGAAATTGACCATCTCCTACAACACCCCTTTGGAAACCATCGAACAAATTAAGACTCGACTTAATACCTATGTGACCACTAATAATCGCGAGTGGTCAGGGTGTGGCCTGAATATAGACAAAATGGAGTATCAAAATGCAATTACTCTTGTCGTGGCCATGGAACGTAAGTTCAGCTTGTTCGTTGAGGATTATGTGTCTCAACCTAGGTTTCATTGAACAGACAGGCCAAATTGGCAAGATTGGGGTGGGCGATGGACACGGCGTAACTTGTTCATGCGCAATCTAAAGCAGATTCTTGAGGAACTTGATGTGGAATACACGATGCCGATCCAACCCGTACTTACACGCCAGCCTTTTCGTTCAAGTGGGTCTGACTTGGAAGCAATGGGAAATGCAGGTGCATTCCACCGAGATGATTTGGGCGCAGGGAGGTCGCTACGAGAAAGCGCGAGCAGCTTTGCATCGACCTGATACACGCAGGCGTGGTGTTGTTCCAGTCTGCCGCGGGGCGGTAGGAATCAAAGTAGAGATCTTTATGGTCAAGTTACTGAGTAGATACATTAGACAAGGAAGTTTCTCTCAACTCGCGTGGTGTCGGCCTCGCTTTACATCCAGTGGGGTGTGGGTGACCCACTCTCCTATAAAATTTCGAATGTCAGAACACTTAAATAAATTGCGAAAAGACAATAAAGAGGTCTGGTCGAGTGCACACTTGAAAAATTTGGGTTCAAGTAATGTAAGCCACGTTACGTATTGAAGATATGAGTGCAGACTACAACTTCCGAGCGCTATTTGACCCATAAGTCAAGCTTGAGAAAAGACAGAATCTGGATATAAGACACGCTGGAAAATATAGTCTTGATAAATCGTGCTGAGACATCTTTGCAGCTTACAAAACCAACAGCCAACCTCCGGCATATTCACTTGACAAATTCTGGGCTTTAGAAGGAACTTTTCATTGAAGACACCTCAGGCAAAATGGTAAATTGTTTGTATTGTAGAATACACACTGAAGGAAGACTACCTCCGAGTCCTACCCTCATTCATAATTTAATATGGTTAATAGAAAAGCTGTCAGGATGGCTTTACTTTCAGCAGTTAACTCTGAATTGCATATCTATCACTCCAACTCCAGGATGTCTCGAAAATATTTAAAAGCCTTTTCTTCTGCCTTACCTCGCAATTCAAGCTGCTCTTTCCATAACATGTATAGTAAAGGGCTCATTGGACTTCATCACCGGATCTATCGTGGCGTATCTTTAGGTATGACCATAGCTATCACTTTTAGGTAGATATCACAAATAGTAACAAAGTAACAAAGTAACAGACACGAGATTATCTGAAAATAACAGATCCTTTTGAAGAGATTCATTGCTTTTCTGTAATCTTGCAACTCTTCTGGAGGCATTTTGTCTCTTCAGTTAATTGGATTTTGTCAACTGAGACCCAACTCAAATTAAGAGCATATCATGTGAGAACAGACCTAATGTATTTAAACGCCTGGTATCTTGATGATATTTATCCAAGTCTGTAATGACAGTAAGCCTGAGTAAACACCATGCCAGTAGTTGAAGTGCCAGGATCTCATCTTTGTCACACTCAGGACACACACATAGAGTTGCACTCTGAGCATCTTATGGGCGTGGGACCCGGGCATGGTCCTGTCTTGCCAGAGAGTTCCTCCACTCATTGTAGCTTTCATCAAAGACATGAGATGCAAGGAGGTGCACTGCAGCCACTGCCTTTTTTAAGTTTGAAAGTGATGCTGACTCAGAGGTCTCCGGCCTGAGTGGATTGTGGCTACTAGCCTGAGTAGTAGTAGTATCTTCAGACTGGGAGTTGATCTGAGGAGGCCCCTGAGACGTACACTTAATAGTTGGTTGAAACCTCAAAACTTGGTCATATGTGACTTCGAGTTTGAATTCCAACTTTGTTTGGCAGTATTTCGAGATCATCATTGTCACCTGATTATGACCATTTTCCCTTAGTTGGCAAGATCTCGTCTGGATTGTCATCCACCACGCTTACTGGTAAATGCATCCCAGATCTGTAGAGGAACTTATTGAAGAACGTGTTGCAAATCTTGCGTGTGTTATGGGTCTTTTCTTTAGACATTTGGAAATTTACCGGTCTATAGCGCTATTTCAAGACGTCGCAATGTCTTGTTACGTGAAATGCACCTCATGATTCGCCGTAGAAGAGATCTTGGGACAATACTTTCCTATGATGAAAAGGATGAAGGAGACTTGGATAAATTCTTGCTACAATTTCAGATGACGGACGATGAGTAATACCAGCTTATATCTCCTGCTTTCTCGTATTTTGATAGCGCGCAGCGTTGAAACAGGTAGCATATGTCATTTCGATGACCCAGCAATACTTCTGGCTTCCTCCCCACAACCTGAAGCTCTATCTTCATCCAAGCAAACGTACAGCCGGCATGATTCTGTGTCTCCAATACCACAAGGCTCTAGCCTCGTCGTTTTACGATCTGACCATACAAAGCGAAAGCATCTCCCCAGGAAAACCGCAGATGTTATGAACGACGAACTAACGACGCCTTTCCTGTCACAAGAAACAGATGATGGCGACGACCCACTCGATTTGCTCAAAAGAACTTCGCCGCCGCTCGCTGAGCCTAATCGTCGTCCAGCTATCGCTATGGAACAGCAGCCAAGTGACTTTAATATTACGGTTGACGAAGGTAGTCACGTTCCGCCTGCAAACTCACAAACGGAAAGAAATATTGAAATAGCTGTCCCTATTCTGGAATCAGTTTCTTCGCAGCCTGTTTTGCAAAGCGTTACTCGCAATTCGCTTGTCACGTCAAAGGATCCGCAGGAACAATTTGAGGAGGCTTTGCCACATAGAGCTGCTATTGCAGCTTCCGCTGCGCACAAGGCTGGTGATTTTGCCGTCACTCGCGATATTTTCATACCAGAAACTTCTACTCCCACAAAAAAAACCATAGTTGTTGTAACTTCACAACCTCTTGTAAACCAAGAACCGGACTTTACCTTTCCTAAAGCTGTGGCCCCTCAGTCAGCATCTTTTGTATCCAAGGACCCACCTCAACGTCTGCACCAATTTCAATCAGACTTTACACTCCCTCCCCTCAAGTCTTTGAATCCCGATTACAAGAAGTTAAAATCCTTGAAACGTAGAAGAGAGGCCGGGGTAAAAGAGGGACGGAAAGATGATTGGGTGCCGATGGGTTTGAATAAATGGGCCGCTACTGTTAATGCAAATCCTGTTTGGAAAAAAGTTTCCCGTGCATCCAAATGCCTTACTACACGGGAATGGGTGGTATGTGGAATTTGTCGTGTGCCACTCCCCCTTTTAACTTTCCTCAGATTGCCATGACTGAGCTGCGCCTTATCAGAGCCATCGATAGGATCGAGCTATTGAAACGGGAAGGTCGATGGAGCTTCCGCCAACCTAAAAAACAAAGAGCGATTGGTGGGGTTCTAAAGACCCACTGGGATTACCTCATGGATGAGATGGTGAGTCAAGATAATTTATAATTTACAATCATTTTTACGACCTTTTCAGAGGTGGATGCGCGTTGATTTTCGTGAAGAGAGAAAGTGGAAGCTTGCTTTGGCGTACAACATATCAAACGACGTTCTCGATTGGCATGCTGCCGGTACGGCGGAAGTCCGTATGGCTAAGGGTATTTGTGTACGCTGGAAACGGGGGCCCACAGAGGAGCCTCAAACCGAAATAATTACGAATGATGATGCCAATCTCGACCCCAACCATGCAGAAATGGAAGTCGACACTGAAGAAACTCAGCTTGATGAGGGAACGTCACTTCTGGGCGTTGACTACGGTTCCGAGGACGAAGATGAAGACAACGACGAGGAACCAGACCACGAGTCCCGAGACGTGGTTGATGTACTTGAACCTAGCAATTTAATCGCGTCCGTTCTCGAAGATACCGATGCGAAGGACGATTCTCATCCAATTCATGTTGAAGGTTTGCAGCTGAAGACAGAAGAGATAGAGGACCTATCGGCATTAATCAAGCCCGACCCTCTTAGCGATGCTGGGAGTAACATGATTGTTGATGACATCAAGCCCGATACCACCTTTGGACTCAAGTTGACATCCAACGATCCTGTACTAGCATCTCAACCTACTCCATCCTCCAATGGAGGTGACGTCGACAGCTCCTCTGGATCTCTTAAAACTGGAAAGTCTAACAAGTATGCCCCTTTCCGCCAAGCGATTGCATACTCGGAGAACGATAAACTTTTCCTTGACATGGAGAATTTTGATGTAACCAAGTTAAGTGCGCCTTTGAAAACCTCGAACGAAACTGCGCTCCCACCTCCTGGACTAGAATCAATTTTTCCCGATCTTCATATTCTGGAATTTGACTGGTCACCAGTCGTGCACACCGCTGATGGTAGGAAACGACCTGAACGGAAAATCGACCGTGATGATCCCTACAAAAGATCTGACGATATATTATCTACAAGGCTTTATCCCACCGGAGATTTCATGATGTCCAAACCCACTCTCATTGGACCGCTTCGTCCGTCAAGAAACTGGAAAGGAGGACAATGGCTGTCTTTAGACGACAACGCCATTGTGCCCGAGCCTGATAATACTGTAAAGATAGATGACAGCAGTAGCGGTAATTCAGTCTTACTGAACATTTAATGCTTTGCTTATTCTGTCGACTAGATCTTTTTGATTTTCGATCCAGTAGCGGTCCATCATTGATCGCGCTCCAGTTACAGACTGCTTTCATGAAAGACAAGGAACTTCGGAGACGTAATGATCATCTTTGGAGTAACGCTGAGGACTCCCTTCTCAAATCTCTTTGTGACCGATATCCTAATAATTGGGCACTGATCTCAGAATGCTTCAACGCTTCTCGTCTGACAGTTTCAACTGACAAACGAACGCCTCGCGACTGTCTGGATCGGTGGCGAGAGAAATGGGGACCGGAGAATCGGCGAGTGATTGAAACGCCTCCTACAGTCGAGGCCACACCACCCCCGACCTCTACTCAAATGACAACTCGCGGTGTCAAACGACTTGCGAGTGCAAGTATTTCAAGTGTCTCTCCAAGCGGTATGCCCGCCGGGAGTGAGCCGCGTAAAAAACGGCGACATGCTCTGGTCTTGGAGACCATTCGGAAGGCAGGCAAGAAACGTGCCGAGGCCCTACAAAAAGCTCAATGTAAGCTGCGTCACTTGTTGTCTATGAGTTTGATCTTATAGTTTCCCGTCTAACAATAGCACAACGAAAGACTTCGAGTGTTCACGAGACGCACGCGCAATACAGTAAACTTCCGAAACGAACTCCTGCAGAACTCAGTCGTGCCAAAACTGAGAAGGAGGCCCTGGCAATTCAAGAACTACAAGTTCGCAAGAAACAAGAAGAGCTTGCCCGCAATACCGTGCTCAACAGGATATCGAACGGGCAAGGACCTTCGGTGAATATCTTCATGAATGGTGACCCACACTACAGATCTGACATTAAAAATAGCAGGCGATGCCGCAGCAGCCACAACCACAACTGCAGCCACAAAATGCACCAGTAATGCAAAGACCACCTGGAACGAGCATGCCTGCACAGGTGGTTCCACAAATACGGAATCAAGTAAACATTTCACAGCAACAAAGGACGAGTACGCCATCCATGCAAACGGGCCGATTTACACAACAGCAGCAGCTTCTTCAGGCTCAAGCACGTGCAGCTCAGCAGCAGCAGCAGCAGGTTTTAGCCCATGCGCAAAGCCAAATTCAGACGAGCGGCGTCGTCGCTGTAAATGGCAATGTTTCTGGAACAAACCCTCACTTGTCACCGTCATATATGAACCGAGACGTTGCATTATCTGTTTCACCTCCCCACAACTCCGCGATAACTTCCGCAGTTAATTCGCCTCGACCTCCTTCTGCTCAAGCACAAGCCCATCCAATGCCGTTGCAGGTTCCAGGAAACGCAGGATCACGTGGGACATATTATTTGCCAAACCTTTCGAGTGTCCAGGGGTATACTACAGAACAACTTCAAACTGCTCTTCGATTGACGCAGGTGAGATTTTCCGATCACTTCGCAATGCTTGTTGACAAGAAAAAACGACAGCAACAAGCACAGCAAGGTTTCACGAACCCATCATAGTGGTGTCAGGGGTTGAACGGTGGATATTCGCCGTGCATGTGACTGAATTAGGAAGGTCTCGGACTCTCGGCGTCGTTGATGCCAACATAGTATTACATATATACACTACAAATAATCAAATCTCTCCTTTTCCCGATTTGCTACCATTTTACACGTCTCCTCTCCCCATCTCCAACTGTCAGCAAGAGCGCCAGCTCCAGCGTTGGGCGCTGCTGCTGTTGTTTTTATACAGTAGGCGGCCCATATCCATCTGCCTTCTTGTCTTCGCGTGTTAAACCCTTCAGTCGTCCGTCTTTCCCACCATGGCTTCCAACGTCCAGGGAAATGTCAACTATGACCCGCTGCCTTTGACCAACGATGATCAGCCTTCAAATCATCTCTACAACGCGCCTCCGTCCCCATCCTCCGCCTCCTTTCACACCCCGCAATACAATCCCACGGATCTTGGCGTTGATTCCGCTAGTTTTCCGCTCGGTGCCGGTCAACCACGCTTTCTCGGCACTGCCCTCTACGATGACACTGGCGCTCCACACGTCCGCAATTCCTATGCCTCTACACACAATACCGCCCCCTCTGAATATACCGGTTCTGTCTATGCACTCAACGACACCCTGGGAGCCACACCCCTCCACCATGGCTCCTACCCCGGTGGCTATAGAGACGATCCCACTGAGTCGTTTGGTGATCTTGCTATGGCTCCCATTAGACCGTCACAGGGTCGGTTTATGGAGGAAAAACGCGCCGTTTATGCTCCTCCCCGTGCAAAATCGAAACGCAGCATTATCATTCTGGCTGTCCTTGCTGCTCTCCTCCTTATAATTCTTGCAATCGTGATCCCCGTCTATTTTACCGTTATCAAACCTAATAGTAACAAAATTTCCGCTTCCGATACTCCGGGTTCTACAGCCAAACCTTCCCCCACTATCACCGGAGCACCGACAGTGGCTGCTGTTGTCACAGGGGGTGATGGGAGCAAGGTGACGATGGACGATGGGACTACTTTCACTTACCACAATCCCTTTGGTGGTTATTGGTACTGGGATGAAAACGACCCATTTAATAACAGTGCAAAAGCTCAGACCTGGTCTCCATCGTTGAACGAAACCTTTCGGTATGGAATCGACAAGATACGCGGGTAAATATTGAATACATTGTGAATCAACTTCTTGCTTACTGTCAACGAACAGAGTCAATCTCGGTGGATGGTTGAATACAGAACCTGTAAGAAGTCTTTTTTTCGTTGATGTCACGCTGCTGACCCCCCCTCAGTTCATGCAAGTTCTATCATATTTTTCTATGCGACTAAGTTCTTCATTCATCTCTGTTGTCCAGAACGCCCGCTCTTTTTGAACCATATTTGTCGAACCCACAACCAGCTGTGGACGAATGGACTCTTAGTGAAGCCATGAGAGAGGACACTGCCCATGGAGGGATTAGTCAATTGGAAAACCATTATAAAACATTTATTGTACGGACAGTTTCACGTCAAAAGGGGTTCTTTTCTTATGTTTTGACCTATTTTAGACTGAAAAGGACTTTGCTGAAATTGCTGGGGCTGGCTTAAACTACGTTCGGATACCGCTCGCATATTGGGCGATTGAGGTACGCGATGGTGAACCGTTTCTAGAGAAGACGTCGTGGACGTAAGTCATAACGATTCTCAAATCATCCAAATAACTTTTTGACCCGACAACGTAGCTATTTTTTGAAAGCTATCAAGTGGGCAAGGAAGTACGGTATTCGTATCAATCTCGATTTGCACTCTGTTCCTGGAAGTCAAAATGGATGGAATCATTCAGGACGTTTTGGAACAATCAACTTTCTGAACGGTCCAATGGGCTACGCAAACGCTCAACGGACACTTGATTACATCCGTATCCTTGCAGAGTTTATCTCCCAGCCTCAATACAGCAGTGTTGTCACTATGTTTGGAATTCTTAATGAACCACAAGGTCCCATTGTCGGCCAAAATGCCTTAGCACGATTGTCAGTGGTTGCATCCAATTGTCTTTCTTGTATTAATCTATTACTTATGTTGACAGCTATATGGAAGCCTATGACATTGTTCGCAGAGCAGGAGGTATCGGCGAAAACAATGGGCCTTTTATTTCTTTCCATGATGGGTTCATTTCTCGCGATCAGTGGGCTGGTGTATTCCCCAATGCAGATCGCATGAGCATTGACACCCACCCGTATATCTGTTTTGGTTCTCAATCTTCAGCTCCTATGTCGTCGTATAAGAATACGCCGTGTACAACTTGGGGCGGTCTTGTTAACACTTCATCGGCCAACTTCGGCCTGACCACGGCTGGAGAATTTAGCAATGCTGTTACAGATTGCGGGCTTTGGCTCAATGGCGTCAATCTCGGTACAAGGTACGAGGGGACATACGATTCAGGCAATGCTGTTGGTAGTTGTTCGAGTTGGACCGACTGGCAGAATTGGGATGCTCCTACGAAGTCTGCAATCAAAAATTTCGCGATGGCAAGCATGGATGCTCTTCAGGTCGAGATCTTCATCGCTATCATCTCGTCAGTAACTGATATATCTGCTAAATCAGGATTATTTCTTCTGGACGTGGAAAATAGGCAACTCCAGTGTGACTGGCAAAGTTGAAACCCCTCATTGGTCGTATCAACTAGGACTTGAAAACGGTTGGATGCCTAAAGATCCTCGGTCTGCAATAGGATTCTGTGGAAATACAGATCCTTGGTCTCCTCCCCTCGCAGCTTGGCAAACTGGAGGGGCAGGCGCTGGTGACATCCCTGCAAGTGTAACATCGGCTTTGGCTTGGCCACCCGTGGCTCTCAGCACCGGTGGTCCTGTTGCCTCCCTTCCAGCCTATACCCCAACTGGCACATTGGTCACGCTTCCTATTCCATCTTTCACTCAAACTTCCAGCACTACTGCTGTTATTAACGCTGGCAATGGATGGGCCAACTCTGCAGACACTGAGGGGATGTTCGTCCCTATACCCACTTGTAGTTACCTCGACCCTTGGATCGGTCCGACTGCCTCCCCGCCTTCACCCCTGTGCTCTCCTGCTGCTCAACGACGGTTCTTTGAAATTTCTGAACCACACGTTACACCAGCACCATCTCCATAATACCCCTACACCATCTTAAGGCCTAAGATAATGTACTTTGCATGTATTTTGGAATTTGGACCTTCACTGCCACATTGACTATGAATATTCGATTGATCGTTTTGACTGCGGACATCTGGGACTCCTTTTAATATTTACATCGCATCATGACAGTCCATATTAATATTTACAAGACATAACAAGTGCAATGTTACTTCTGCACGCATTTTTCAGGCGCTTAAATGGCTGGTGAGATAACCTTTCTTAGTGGCAATATTGGACGCTCGTTTGATGCTAATGATACCTTTCCGGTTAAGAAAGAGCATATACTCCTTGTGCGCCAACTATATGTAGTAACCGTGAATGGCGGACAAACGCACAGCACTTGAATATATTTCACTGAGCCGGACAGAAGCACTCTGATTAATGCTCTCCGCTAGTCGTGGCGAAACGATCTTCCAGATCTTCCTGTCCTCCAAATCCTCCTTCGAAATCTCTTTCCAAAAACTGTATTGAATTTCCACTAATGTCTTCCGTTTTGGAATTTGTATTGGTCGCAGCCGATCCCTGAAATTCGTTGAATATGAAGCTTGAAGCATTTATTCCGTCTCACCTCTTCCCGGATAGACCGTCCTTCCTCCGGTTGCTCTTCTACTTGGGACACCTTATCCTGCGACATTTGGGATCATCGTGACGGACATGTCAGATGTCGACTGACCTGTGCAACTGACATGACGAAGTTAAAGAGAAGTGAGACAAAAGGATTGGGAAGTATGTTCACCTGATGACCTCACTCAGGACTTACTTTGTTTGGCAAAATAAATTATTTATCACTTACCGCCAGCTTGGTAAATTGGCTTGGTCATAACTCCAGGCATACTTCCTATATTCTACCATTGGGGAATCTCTAGAACACTTTTTAAATATACATCAATGTTATCGTGTTGGACACCTAGTGCCATGGCACACGGTACAGCGGAGACTACTTAAGCTACAAGGGCCGTGGGATGCCGTACCCCCCGAGAATGAGCAGGCCGGTTTTCTGCCGTTTGGGGCCACGCACTCATAGTAAGGTCCAACTATTTCTAACTTGGATACTGTTCCTTCCTAACGTCTAACCTCGGGTGCAAGATCTTTGCGAGAACGTTGACTTCGGAAGGATTTTTGTCCTATCTTCAACATTCGACCACGAGGTATTGCACACCTGAGCCATACAGCATGAGAGAACTGAATTCTACTCTCCGTATGGTCCCTCGTGAATCTTACTCTCCGTATGGTCCCTCGTGAATCTTCTTCTCTTGAGACAGGGAACAAAGCTGCACTTGCTGTCCAACAATGGTCAGATGATCCCTTTTGTCTAGGTCGACCATACCGGTCTAACTCAGCCTCATCGGCCGAGCACCCCAATGCACAGCTGATCAGAGTCATGCATTGCTCCGTGTATATATTATTGACGGCTCTGTCGCATTAGTTCTTCCAGATGTATCTATCACAAGGATAGATATGTCATGTGGAAACTAGCGGGTGGGTTTGAACATTGCACATTGAAAGTTCTATTGATCCCGTGGCTATAGGTTACAGCTGGTAGCAGCGATAGTTCTACCATAAAAGCCGCCATGCATACCCGCTCTTGTCCATTCTGCCTAGTCACGCAATCTTCATGTACTTCCGCGCCACTCTCGTTGTTTTGGGCGTGTTTTACACCCTTATATCAACCGTTCGTGGTCTTGGGACATCGTGCTCGAGCCCTTTAGGACCAGGTACTGCGGCTCCCGGAGATCCATACTGGCTGGAAAGCATTAAACATCAAGGAATCGCCGCTTACAATTCAAACCCGACCGGGTACCAGGTATTTAGGAATGTAAAGGTAATAATGTTGTATCCGGATGTTGTTCAAGTGAAGCTCATCGCACCGACTGCTGTCAGGACTTCGGAGCCAAGGGCGATGGTGTCACGGATGATACAGCCGCGATCAAGTATCTTCCCTATAACTTCACATAAATGATATGATTCATCGCTTTTCAGTTCAGCAATCGCTTCAGGCAATCGCTGCGGAGGAGGCTCCTGTCCTTCATCAACGTAAGCATTTCTTACTAAAATTGAGAACGTTAATATCCGATGCTGGCGTTTTTTACACAACTCAATCACAGAATAACACCTGCTCTCGTGTACTTTCCAAGGGGGTAAGAAATGATGTCCTGATGAAGAACCTTCATCGCCACCTAAATTCAACGCCACAGCACATACCTCGTTTCATCTCCAATCGTTGCGTACTATTATACGCAGCTTATTGGTGATGCCAAAGACCCTCCCACTTTGCTTGCATCGGCGTCTTTCAGTGGCATGGCTGTCATTGGTCTGCTGCCCTCCCATAGTGTCCTGATCTATTATTAATTGAGCTATTCTCAGATGCCGATCCCTACATTCCCGGAGGCGGTGGCGCACAATTCTACACGAACCAAAATAATTTGTACGTCATGTATTATTCCCCACGTCCTCATTGTCCTCATTGTCACTTGTAATCAGTTTCCGGTCCGTGAGAAATTTCGTGATTGACGTCAGAAAGTATTTGCTTTGCCGGTGCTCT
>QGOA01013300.1:0-22139 GCA_003313075.1 Termitomyces sp. MG16
TAACTAATGAAGGACACCCACATAGGACAGCGCCAGAACGAACGGTTAACATTGCCGCTTCTCAAAGGACTCGTTATGAAGTCTCAGACTTGATGTAAACATAGACAATCGGATATGGTGTAATGGCTAACATTGCCGCCTCTCATTCTTCAATAGCACATGACACTTGCGCGGCAGCTCGGGGTTCGATTCCCCGTATCCGAATCTTTTTTTCTTCGTTTTCCCTTTTCCCTTTTCTCCTAGTATGTCCCATGAACTCAGCTCTGTAGATTCGTTATGAAGTTGGCTGATTTGATAAAGCGATGGGCAATCGGATATGGTGTAATGGCTAACATTGCCGCCTCTCATTTGTTCTACCAGGTCTGGTCCACTTTGCGCGGCAGCTCGGGGTTCGATTCCCCGTATCCGAATCTTTTTTTCTTTTTTCCTTTTCTCCAAAGTCTGTCCCCGTTCGCCAACGGAACGAAACGGATCTTAGATATTCACATTCGGTGGACTTGACACAAGCACACAAGCACCGCAAGCTGAGTGCTTCAGCGTGTCGATGGTTATCCTGTGCTTACACATAATCATATACGTATATCTCATTCGGTGGTATTTCAGACTGGCGATCTTTTGTCGATTGAGATATCATATCTTACATATAATATGTAAGGGTTCAGGATGCATGCATCCATTCACATGAACTCAAAGCACAAATCACAGTTTGGTAGATTGGTTATGAAGTTAGCTGATTTGATGGAGTTATGGGCAATCGGATATGGTGTAATGGCTAACATTGCCGCCTCTCATGACAGACGGGGATGCATTTCGCGGCAGCTCGGGGTTCGATTCCCCGTATCCGAACTATTCCCACTTTTCGATTGGCGTTTTTTCTACGCCGCCTTACGGCTCTGTCTAGTACAGGGAGTGGCGAGGTGGGTAGCTAAAGTTCTCATTACCTCTACTGGTATCCGAATCCTTTTTTCTCTCTAGTCCCATTTAATTACAACACAAAACGACAATTTCTCTATCATCAACACCATAAATCCTCTCTAACATACAAAACCAAACCCAGCACATCGTCTATTCCATCACACCAACACTCCTCCAATATGCGACATACTCCTCGAGATGTCTCCTATCCAGCGCTGTACACCTAACCATGGACACCGAATCGACTTTTGCCATCGCTGTGCGGAGCACGACGCTCCCACTCGCCATCGTCTCGAAATCGCGCTCGAGGAACGACATGATCTTGAACGCAGCATTGCGCTTTGGGTCGTCGCCCAACGCCCTCACACGCGCGAGCCACTTGGCGAGGGGTATGAGTGGCAGCGGCCTACCGCGGGGCTCACCCAGGATCCCAGACAGGCTGCTCATGATCCCCTCCCATGACTGCCGCGACGGGTTCTCCATGTGATAGAACGGCTTAAACCCTCGTGAGAAGAGCAGTTCTGTGAGAATCGACCCTGCTCGGTTGACTGGGAGCCAGGATAAAGACTGGTGACAAATTTTGTAAGTGCGTGCTCTTTTGCTGATTATTAACACATGAGAGGGAAAGACTTACACCTTGGAGTGCGGGGAGCGCGCCTAGCTGCTGCGAGGCACGAACGATGATTGGGAAATGCTCAGACTCGTTCCACGCTCCGGACCCTTCAGGACCCGTCATCTGCCCAATACGCACGCTGCATGCCTGCATCAGTGGTTCGCCGAACCCCGACGTCTTGCCATACAGCTCCGCGGCGCCCAGCAACAGACGCTCGCAGACCCACTTCGCCTCGGGGTACCCGAATTCCGCGCTATTCGTGGCGTCGAGGAACGTCTCGGGCACCTCGAAGGGTCCCTGGGCGTTCAGCGACGGGAAACGCCCCGCGACGGCGATTGACGAGGCGAATAGGATGCGCGTGGGTGCAGAGCCCATGGCGCGCCGCCCCCCGCTTAAAAGGGCGAGCCGCACGAGGTTGGCAAGTCCGTGCACGTGGGGTTCGAATGAGGAAAGATTCCGGTTGAAGTTGACAGGCCAGGCGTTGTGTATGATGTGTGTGACGTTGAGCAACTAGGAAAAGGAGGGGGAAAAATCCAAATGAGCTTGATAACCTCCACATACACACACGCACGTACCTCGTAAAATTTATTCTCACCAAGGTTGAAATCATGTCTGCCCAGGTCTGCTGCATAAATCACAACTTTATCCCAGGCGCGAGCCGACATGTGTGCGCCCCGCTTTGCCATCATGTCCATCTGCCGCTGACGAGGTGACGCCGCCACGGTGCTCGTGCTCGTATGTGCGCGATTGAGACAGATGACTTTTGACACGTCCGGGTCGCCCGCGAGGCGCGCAAGGAGGAAACATCCGAGGCTCCCCGTCGACCCCGTCAGCACGACGACCTTCTTGTGTCCAGCCGCTGGCCGGCGTTTGGCCCGCGAGGCGCACACGTGCGCCGCGAGACCCTCGAACCCGCGCAGCACGTCAAAGTACTTCTCGAACATGCCTTCCATCGCCTGAACACGGCGCTCCTCCCTCGTTGTGCCAGTGGCCTGCGCATGCGCCGCCCCCACTCCGGCCATGAGGCGTGTAATGGCAAGGTAGAGTTTGTCAATGGAGGAATTGTCAAAGCAGAAATCAGGCTCGATGTCCCGGATTGCAATGGGTAGGTCGGGTGTAACGCGGAGTCCATTCAAGATAGCACGTCGGAGTTGGCTCGCCTGTAGGCTATCCATGCCTGCTTCGAATAGATCCATCGGATCGGTGATGTCTTCGTTGCCGGCAATGCCATGTACGAGGCTACGGATAGACTCACGCAGTGCACGGCCCCCATCATGCAGCGAGGGGAAAGGCTGCACGCTCTGCATGTCAGCTCTCTCATAGCATGATTTAATCTCCTTGTCAAATGCCGCGAGGATGGACTTGCGGGACAAAGTGCCTTTATCAGTGCGGATGAAAGGCTTTGTCGATTCTCGAGTCAGCACCACCATCTCGTTTGAGACTTTGCCGTGCTTGTCGGTGAAAGAGTTGCCTCGCTCGAGGTATGGCTGGAGTGAGCTGAGGACAGCAAGGCGTGTTTCCAGCTGATCAACGTCGGCAGAGTCAAAGCTCGTAGCAGACAGCTCGACCAAAAGTCCAAGGCAAACTTGGCCAGCACCAAAAGCTAAGACGTCCTTGACGTCAGGATGTTCCGTAACTGTCTGTTCAAGACTAGTGGGTCGTATTTTCTCTCCGGTAGAAAGAACTAATAAGTCATCAGCACGTCCCATGATCCTGTATTGCGTACTATCATTAGGGTTTGCGACTAGAAGATCCTGCACTTCGTAAGACTTGGACCATCCTGGCGGGGAGCCCACTAGTCGAAAAGATTTACTCCCGTCATCGAGTGGAATAATCGTAATCCCACTATCCGTCCGCGGCTTCACGTAATGCCAGTCATACCCGCTGGCGACTCTCTCGATGGGAGCTATCGGACCGAGCTCCGTACAACCTAAGAGTCAAAAAAAAGGACAATGTAAGTAAAGATGGCCACTTATGTGATAAAGATAATACGACTTACCCCAGTGATTTAGAAGCTTTACACCCGCTGCTGAAATCTCAACCCCGAAGCTTTCTTTCATGGGAGCTCCCCCGGTCGCAACGATTTCCAAGCCTTTCAAGGCTTCAAGGCCTATACCACCGGATAGACCGATCATTTCCTCAAGAATAGAAGGGACAGTAAATAGGTACCGCGCCCCGCTCGCTTCGATAGCCTGTAGTGTAGTTTTTCCAGTCGGAATTATTGAAGCCGGTGGCAATATAAATGGTATTCCGATCGAAAGTGACAGATGAGGAGCGAGGAAGCCAAACCCCTAGAAACATGCGTTAACGCGCAGAATCGAGATGTTGCTAAATGCAAAACGTACATGGTAGAGGGGTAATGTGGAGACAATATGGTGGAAAGGTTCTTGTTGTTCAGGAAGACGGTGGCAGGTGGCAAACATGAGAGGGTATGTTTGTCCATGATAAATAGGTTTCGGTAGTCCCGTTGTTCCAGAGGAGTGCATGATTATAGCATCCAGATCATCGCGCTTCCAACTCCTGTACACAGAGGGTATTGTAATGGCTTTCCTGTCATGGTCAGGAGTCAGGAGGTCGTCGTATCCAAGAGCGTGGACAAAAGTTGGCACAGAAAGTGAGCCTTCTGACTGAAGTAGAGCAAGCGCCTCCTTGGAAGATTTGGCAACATGAGAGCTAATCAAAACACACGAAGGAGATGTCTCTTTCAATAGGTGCGCAATTGCTACTGGCGTCAATCGTGCAGAAAGTAAAAGGACCTAAGCACAAAAAAAAAAAAAAGAAAACAGTCAGCATAAGCTCAACTTTAAGCTTCAGTGGTGCCTTACTGGTGTTCCAATGCGTAGCAATGCTGTCATATATATAAAAATACCGATGTCGCTCCCGAGGAGGATCCCTACTGGCGCAGGTGTTTGATTGCGGTGTGCGCGACTTGTGGTGCATCCACTACTGACCAGCCACCATGATGCATATTCAACTGCTGCCTGAAGCTGAGAGAAGGTAATGCTGTAAGATAAGTCGTCACCAGTGCGAGTCTGAATGCCGAAAGTATGGTCAGGATTATGCAAAGCAGCGAACTCGACAAGCTCTGGCACAGAATTGACAGCAAAAGGACGGTCCTGGCCATACCCGAGATTTATGTGTGGACGAACGAAAGTACTTCCTGAAAAATTTGAAGACATTCAGAGTGTTTGATGAGCTATCTGTAGGCAAAGAAGGGCAGGCAATCTTTTTGCATCCATGGCTGCGTTTAAATGACATCGCGTCCTGTAACCATGCACAGGAACCAACACTATGCAGGTTTACTATAGAATCCAGTTGTAGAAGATCGCATCTATCGGATCGACGGACATTCTTGCAATTGCTTCGTCCAGAGTGGATGGAGAGGGGCGGAGTTGCTCCTCATTGGGTAATCTATGGTACAAACGCAGACACGTGTTGATGATAATGATATACTACTTCGGCATTTGCCACAAACTGACAGTAACATGTCAACTTACACAACTTGAAAAATGCAAATACTCTGGTCCATTGTATATCCGAGAGCATAAAATGCAGAATTGGGTAATCTTCACTGTCTTCTGACGTTATCCTTTGGAGCCGGCATTCTACTCAGAATATTGTTGCCTCAAGACGAAATTTTTCGTATGTGGCCAGATGTACTGTTTCGCTTGAAACATAGCTACATGGACGATGGGAATCAACCTCTCTCCGGACACAGATTTTGTCCAATCAAGCGAATATTGCATGATATGTGGGTACAAATCTACGCGTTCCGAAATCCACATCATCGCTGGACTCAACAGCCATCAATGATATTTATCATTTTCATTTAATAGTCAATGTACGAAGCCATAACATGCAGATTGTCTGGCATTGGTCACTAGAGAGAAAAATATAGAGAGTGCACATTCAAGGTAGTTGGCCGGAGAACAACCGGTATGTCCGTAATTAACCTCCTTTGGTAATACTGTAGGAGGTGACATACGACGCATCATGTAACTACCCCTTGAAACAATAAATGGAGTTAAAGAAAAAAGAAAAAAGGCCGTCAAGTTCTGATGACTTTCTGGATGAGAAAGACATAAGGACAATTCACAATGCTTCCTGCAGGCTCCTCACATCAAAAGGCACAAGATAAAAGCCGTGGAGTTGAACAGAATAGCTATTATGAAGGATGATGGTAATGATGTTGCATTTACATAGTACTGCAGAACTGATACAAATGCATGCTTACTTTTAATTTATGCTCATAACAAGCGCTCATGCACAGCCACTTATAATCCACGGTTACTTGTCCACAACCGCAGCTCCTGAAAATCATGACGGTTCTCTCTGTATTTTCAGGAAGGTATATTTCGACGACTCCCTCTCTGAGTCAATCTTTTCTCAAGAGATCGCTATTATGGCGGGTGTCTGGTGGGTATCGGTTATTTATTGATCAAAAACACCGAACGCTTTTGTTTCATTCTAGGACATCAGAATACCATATCGAACGGTATACAACGGACACACTTGGAATTTTCTTTCTTGCATCAGAAGCGGAGTTAGATATCACGTCTCCGTACGATATTACATGTGGACTTATCGTGGAGGAAATCACTGAAGTATAGACTACAGTCCCGATATGTTGAAGATACGCAATTGTCTCAGCGATAATCGATAATCGATAATCCCCGGTTCTGGGGTAAAAATGATCGCAGCCAAGATCGATGTTTACATAACGACACTGATCCACAAAAAACGCGTGGTTATATCCACCAACGGAGCCACAAATACTCCGGAGGGATAGGTACTTTAAGCAATTGAATTCCAGAGTCAATCAGAACTCTGCCTAATTCCTTATCAACCTCGAGCAGTTGCAAGCGATTGGCGAGTGGAAATACTATGCCAGCTTTTCAAGGTGTTCTTGCCTAAATGAAAGCGAGCTTTCGAGTCCTGAGCTGTCCAAACATGTCCCGCGTTTTTGGCATCTTCTAACTGCTTTCCGGTCCCGCTCTTTGCAAATCTTTCTGGAGCCTGGTCGAGATATCTATGCAACGCCGTGTATTTACGGAAGTTGACAACATCACAATCGACCTGACGCAAAAAAGGCCGTTTCTTGGTTTGATTTCAGGACCATTGCTTGGTAGGGAGCTTTGTCTCTTTGTTTTGTGGTTTCGTCTGTCTCTCAACTGAGTAATTTTGCCCATTTGCTCTACAAACGAGATCCAGCCCTGAGTGCTGGTAATCAGCCACCTTTGCTTCTTGGTTACTTGGCTGCTGTGCTGTATTTAATCCAACTTTTCGAATCTCTGGTACTTCGAGCCCAACATCAAGCCGTTCCTGTGAAGGCCGATTTTCTTCACGTATGCTTAGCACAATCAGATTGAAATGTTAGCTTGCCCTCTAAAGCAAGGTAAATCACTGAACCAAGTTTCAGCTTATTGTGCTTACGTTACCTTTAACTTTGCTTGGGCATCTCAAGTCAATACTTCACCCATCGAAAGCCTGAGCACGCTACGCTGTTCGCTCGCCGAAATAACCTGAATACTTCTACACCCGAGGTACTACATTCAAGAGCTTCGAATCGACTGCTCGAAACAGTACATCCACGGCACGTGAATTCCACTGGCTCCTGGATACTACCCAACCTACATTCAGTTATGTGTTCGATCCCTTTTACATGGTGTTCTAATTAATGTTGACTCATCATTCATGCCGTTCTTTCGCCTAGTGGATATACGATCCTCAGCATTCCGTTCGATACCGGTGTGTTCCCTCCGGGATATTCAAGAGTAGATCAGAACCTTTTCTAATAGGTCACACCACTCCCATAACATGCATCATATCAGAGCATGTGTATCGGGGAGATCCTCTAATCCCATTGGCCATAGTGTGTCAACGTGACTTACGACCCACTTTCTCGCGGTTCCTCTTCTTCGCTTTCATGTGGGTCAGGATGACATAGCCCACAGTTATGACGAACGTCTCCTCTTCAGCGCACGATAGCCTTCAATGAGCGAATCTCATGTTGGTCGCATGACTTCCTTTCGTTTGATAACAAGAGAAGATCCTCTTTATGGGTTTGTGGCGAGCCACTTAGGATCCACTGCATATTATTTATATTGATTTCGATGGACCGATCACTGCATCCATCATCCCCCAGAAGCGAACAGTGTGTGCAGCCTTTATTCCGCCCTGTTCTTTCTATCCTGCCTTAGTCTGGCCCTCGGATATTATTCAACGATACATCTGTTCTTGCATAGCGCGGTAACCCACCTCAACAAGAAAACCCACCCGCTTGTTGCGCGGGACCGCGGCTGTGCTTCTTCCTCCTTGCTCCTTTCTTTTACCAGCTTGTCCCCTGAACGTATCTTGCAATCTGAGCTGCCTCATTGCATGCACGTACAATACAACGCCGAGGATGTTGACTTTTATCCCGCTAGTAGGGGGGACACTACTCCTTTATTAAAGCGCGATGCACAGATGTACAACACCCCCTCTCTTCTACCAATGGTACAAACTTCATCCGACGATTACACCGATGTGCTTATTGTCGGCGCTGGTGAGTCATACATGTATCTGTTTGAACGAATACCCTGACATACCGCCCAATTCTGCCATAAACTAGGTCCAGCTGGTCTCATGATGGCCATGACTCTGGCACGTATGGGCATCAAGCCGACTGTCATTGATGCAGATGGGTATGAAAGTCATGAGTACGGAAGGGCAGACGCACTACAACCAAGGTTTGATCCTCATCTAGATTTACTGAAAGATCTTTAATTTATTGATTGGAAGGTCGATGGAAGTCATGCAGGTAGGAAAAAAATCTTCTAGTACTGACTTCGATACCAAAGATTCCGAAATGATTCGTCATCAACAGAGCTTTGGTACCCCGCTTGATCAACTTGAAGCTATGGGGAAGAAGATATTTGGTCGTTCATTCTGGGAGATTTCCGGTGACTCAACACGCAGAACTGCACTGGCTCGATTCTTCCCGCCTTTCCTTGACTTTGAAAAAGATTACGCCTTGGCTGTGCGACAGGGACTCATTGAACAGGTCATGATATACGACATTGAACGCCACTGCGAAGGCTTCGAAGTACATTGGAACTGGGAGTTCCTTGATATGGAGCTGCCAACTAAGACATCCGGTTCAAGCACTGTTCGGGTGCGCGAAACGCGGACAGGACAAATACAGAAGCTTGTGACTAAGTATGTCATTGCCGCAGATGGGGGACGGTCCTCTGTGCGTCGTTGGGCTGCTCCATACGGTATCAAATTCGAAGGAGAAACCTTACCTGTGACTTGGTGTGTCTTTGACGCTGTTAATTTGAGAAGTAACCATCCAGATCTTGAGCGTCTATCGTGCGTCATGTGCTCACTATCAATACGATGAACCGCTCTTAATAGATTCTATCAGAGTGCTGAGGTCAGGTAAAGGAATTGTGCTTGTAATACCACGGGAACCGATCGACGGGAAACCATCAGCAAGGTTCGATATCCAGCTCGCGAACTCTAAGCAGAAGGCAACAAGAGAAGAAGCCACACAGATGGTAAAAGATATCTTCCACCCTTACGAAATAGATTGGGACGAGGTCAATTGGTGGTCTGCTTATGAAGGTATGCCGCAATCTTTTAACGGTCAAGTCTGTGGCGCTCATGACATGTTGTCACTCTCAGTTGGTCAAAGGATCATCAATCAATATTCGCTCCAAGATTCGTTATATTTTGTTGGGGATGCATGTCATACTCATTCGCCTCGTGGTAGGTCTTTACTGTATTCTACTTAATTCTCCGTTTTCTCATCCCAACGATCACGATTTTTCTAATTCAGCTGGACTAGGCCTTAACACTGCATTCTTGGAAGCACATAATCTCGCATGGAAGGTGGGACTTGTGTTGAAAGGAGTTGCACTATCACAGATTCTATCGACCTATGGCCTCGAGCGACACGGTGTTGCGAAGGAGCTAGTTCAGATGGACAGGAGACTTGTAGAGATTTACGCTGGGCTCGAGAAGCAGTCTATAGATAATTACACCGACGCGTCTGAATGGTTGTCCACCCTCCACACTTTTCAGGCATCCCATTACGCGGTAAGCTCCTTCAGATGTTCATAAAAAGGAGAAAATTGATGTTTATGGTTTTAGTATCAAGCCGGTGCTTCCATAGTCTATCCTCGCACCCTTCTAACGGCCTCGAGAAAACGGCTTGCAGTCAAGGTTGGGAAGCCAGATGTAATACCTGGTGCCCGCACCCGTCCTGCTATCGTCACCCGTCTCTCAGATTTGGTTCCTGTACCTGTCGTCTCTCGTTTTGATGGTCGATTCACGCTCTACTTCCTCGTCGGCGATCTTTCCAAGAACAACGGACTAGAGCAACTCGTTAACCTTGACATCTTCCTTAGACGACCAGGATCTCTTTTCTCTCGGTTTGGGTCTAATCTTGTTGACAAGCCCAGTGCTCGTCGACTTAATTCAGTGACCACCAATTCAGCTTTGGATAAAGCTCTACCGCAGGGGAGAGCTCTGTATAGTTATATGTATGATGATATCCCCCAAGCTAGCAAACATTATCACGGCGTTTCGCACTCTCTTTTCCACACATCAATCATCACTACTCTTAGCAGCACCAGTTCATTTGTTGGCGAAAAGATCACGAAGTTGATATATCCCGGGACCCGATCCTGTCATGCTTCGCCCATCTTTCGCCCACAACATTTTTTCTGCGACGACATTCCCCTACTCTCCCCATATAGACAGAGTGCTCCCGAAGCGGGAGATATATTTGAACACCCCATGCATAGCAAATGGGGAGTTGATCCTGACGTGGGGTCAATTGTCGTCGTCAGGCCGGACGGACATGTAGCGTTGAAAACTATGGGCTTTGGTGTCGAGGAATTCCAGGAGGTTGAAGTGTACTTTGAAGGTTTTCTAATCCCACACGTCGGAACGAACCTCTGGGCAGCGTAAAGAAATGAGCCCGCCATCAACGCATCTATCTCTGTATTATAAGATGAACATCTACAAATACACTCTATTCTATGTATACGAAAGAAATTTGATCCCAAAAGAACATTAGGACTCCATTCGGGACCAAATGATAAGATGCAGAGCATCAAAAACATAACATACGAGACATTATATGACATTATATGCATAACGAAAACAGCAACCAATCAATCAATCAATTCAAATGGTCATGCATGTCCCAGATACCGGATGCGTGCCCTATCTCGGTTTTACAACCCTCCATCGTATACGAATTAGGTATTATATCATCAATCATGTTCTTCTTGTTTCTGATGGGCTTCGGCGCCCGATATCGAACGACACCTTATCCTTGACCTCAGAGTCATCCCCCTTTTCATCCATAAATCGTACAGAACGTGATGGAGATGCTTTTCTCGTGGGCGGGGATGAATGAAGCATTCTGATGTGCGACACACGCGCGTTGCGAAGTGAGCTATCTCCAGTTCCCGGGCGCACGATGGAGTTGTCTGCTGTCCCAGGGCGGCGATGTCGATGTCGACCAGTCCATGTCCGTGGGCTCCCTGGCGCGAAAAGAGAACCGTTGGAAGCCATGATGCTGTATGGATGGGGCTCGGAAGCAAAATGTGCGTGAGTGGGGTAAGATCGTCCCCGGGACTCCTCTTCCTCGGGCGAAATACCAGGGGTTGGTGACGTTGATGATGCTTCTGGACTTGAGCCCGGCACTGTAGATTGTGATTGAAAATCAGTTGCAAAGGGAGGATTGGGTCTCTGGCTGGACAATCGCCGACGTCCTCGATGTCGACTGGAACTCGAAGGTTGTCGTCGTACGGAGTGTGCCTTTACTCTCCTTTTAGAGGGTCCAACACCAGCCTGCAGATATTGTTCGCTCTCACTCGCTTCAGATTCTGATGCCCAAGCCTCATCTTCGTCGTCACTCCGTGCATTATCAGGTCCGGCAATGTTATCATCGCGATTGGTGTGCGTCTCCAGCGCGTCCTTTACTTCAAGTTCAATTTCCTCCAATTTGCTTTTCGTGGCCTCACTTGCCATTTCACCCTTGAGTTGCTTGTGCCCATGACAAAGGCCAAGTGAATGTTGAATCTGGGCAACCAAGCTTTGTGTGCTCCCTGGATTATCGTTGACAACCTCAACTTCAACCTGGGCCATATAGAGTCATTTAGTTAGTCAGAGTTGGTCCAAGGCAAGAGAGACTCACATCTTCCCCGTGACTCGGCTGACGTTCAATCACCCTTCTGTGTGGTTCCAACCACTCAGTCTCCACTGCACCTTCATAATGCTCTGCGTCTGGTTGGCCTTCGGTCGGTGGCTCCAACTTCTCTGAACCTATACTGCGCTCGTCTTCGCCTGCACCTGCCACAGTTACACTCGGCGTTCTCAGCTCCGAACCTGTCAGTCGTGATAACGAGTCCTCAGGCTTCTCCGTACACAGCTCACCGCGCTCCATGACGTTGTCGCGGTTGATAACTATCTCCTCTCCTCCACGCTCAACTATACGCGCTTGATTTGTCCACTCTGGTTGGTTTGTCAGCGTATCACGCCGTGACCATGTCCGTGAGACGGAATGCACTCGTCGACCAAGGGAGAAGGACGGGATGGAAAGACCATGCAAAACGACAGAGCAGAGAACCATGAAAGCAACGATTGGCTGGATAGTTTCGGCAAGAAGTTCAGCTTGGTGACTATGCAGCCGTTCATCTTTCGTAATAAATTCTTCTGCAAGGGTTGAGATAAATATTGCACCTGAGACACTCAGACATTCAGAACTTGGGTGCTAGACTGGGCTAGATAGTCAACTCACCAATGCCTATTGGCCCAAAATGTCCACTGAAGATAGCCTCACGGAACGTCTTGATGTCCGGTATCCACCGATAGAGTGCGATCATGGGTGGAAGCCGACGGAGGATGAACACCAAGATCGCGATGACAATGAGCCTCCAAACGGCGAGTGTAGTCTCTTTGTTTTGAAAGGCACTAAAAGGCATCCAAGCACCGACGTATACGAACGCTGCAATGTTGAACAACAGGTCAATCACGGAACTGAAATTTGATTCCTCTGTTTGACGATTGAAGAATCCATCCCAAGCAAAAGCTGCACCGCAGGAGAAGGCTGCTAGCAGGTCGTCCGAACCAAGGAGAATGGTTACACCCATGGTAAGCATTGCGAGGGAGATGTACTGGGCGACGTAGGAGTGCCGATCAATCAGGTTATGCCGTTGGCAGAACTTCAATAGGTGGCGGAAAGCAAAACCGAGGATTGCACCGATGATAATGCCCAGAAGTATTTGATCTGTAGGTTAAACAGGCAAAGTAAAGTCAGTCAAGTAGGGAGAAGGAGTGGATTCAGATGAAAACTCACAGAGCCACAAACGTACAAACCAATCGCGGATGGCGTTTCCAACATCTGGGGCGTCGAACATGAGGTAAAGTGCAATGAATAGGAATGGGTACGCGGCTCCGTCATTACAACCACTCTCCGCGGCAAGAAGATGTCGGATATGAGCGGGAACATGTTTGTCAGCCCATTTTCCACCAACAACTGCTGCAGCCAATATGGGGTCAGTGGGGGTAAGGCATGCAGCAACGACCAGGCTCGATAGGAAGTTGAGACCGGGGATAAGACCACAGATAAGGCCAGCTGAAACGAACCAACCCTGAGCAATGTAAGCTAGGATCACGGAAACATCAAATGGATTCACCCAAGTCATCACTGGAAAAAGTAGGAATAGCAGACTTTTCCAATGGCGTATCATGTAGGCCTTGGGCAACTCAACCCCAATGGCGAAAACCCCTATTGCTAGTACGACGCGTGTAAACTCGAGTGTGATTATATTGGAGGTATCCTCGTTGCCATTTCCCCAGTCTCGAGGATCGAATATGTTTGCACCGTAGGGGCCTGGGTGAAAAATGGTTTCTCTACCGCTCCACAACAAATCGTACGTACACTCACCGATAATGACACCAAATAAAAAAGCCCAACACGCCTCACCGATATACAGCTACTCTGCAGCATGAGACCTGCACGCGAGAAGAACAATTGAAGGTACCTTTTCGCGCAGAAGCAGCGAGAACATGCCAAACTACACATCGAATAGTGATCAGTCGTGACCAATACTGTCAGCCCTTAAACGACTCACAACTACGACAAAGGCACCGAGACATGCATAGGCAATGTGCGGAATCGAAATTTCGAACTGTTAAAGGAATGTTAGTTGACTCCTGCGAAGACCTGGAAATCGCTGCCTTACTGGGTTGAAATCCATGACGTAGTCTAGGTCACCTAAGGAATAGGATCGACGTCTGTGAAGATTGGCGTCGTGAGGCGAATGGCGAAAAGCCCTCAGCGTTGTCGACAGCCGAAGAAAGAGATAGATCAAAAAAGCAATGCAGCAATGGGAGGGATGCTGAAATCCGGTCAAGAATAGCTTTTGTTTTATATTTGGCTCGAGCCGAGCCTGCATATTCCTCAGCGCAGATCGAGATCGGCCACGTGTGGAGATATACACCAATATTATAACACCATAGCTCTAAACTTCGCGATTGTAATTTCCACATCGTTCTTATATTTCTGCCGATTTTAGCAAGGAGGATGAATGGAGTTATGAAAAGAAGACGAGAAGCCAAACTGAAGGATGTGTCCCAGTTTCTCCCAAGCTCACGTGTTAGTTGGACCCCCCTTGAACTGAGTTACTGAAGCAGTTACTTCATTCTCATTTGTTCCTGGACTAACTGTTTATGGCTCCAAAACCATCGTCGCTGAAGCGGACTCAGTTTTTTCAAAGCTCGGGTTCCGAGAAAAAAAACTCTTCTGACAACAGACAGCCCCGGTGCCTACGATTACGGACAATTTTCCGATGATTACGAGATATGTATGCTCTGTCCTGAGTCCTGTTTATTGCGGTCGAAGACTAGTTTGGAACTTTTCATGAATAAACGAATTCAACGATACCCCCAAATAGGTCAAGAGGGTTTTCGACACTCCGGTTATACCATACTTTTTTCCCTAATAACGACATCACGAATGATTCACGTTATAATGTCCCGGTCCTTTAAAAGGACTCCCTCACATGCCGGGACAAGTAGGAAGTCATATCTTGTCCGGCTGTGGGTCCTTCGTCAGTTAGTTGTTTTGACCCGTGAATCGGAAATGCGACCCTTATTTATTGGGAGAGAACAGACCATAAATCCTGTACAACGTTGGTGCATCAATAATGCAAACTTCCAGCTTACTTGAGAAAACCGCTCAAGGCCTTCCGTCCAACTCGGACCCGTTTCAACACGCGATCCTGAGGAGTACGCAAGTCAGCAATAGCCTGGTGTTTGCCATTCCTGCATTACTGGTAGAGGGTTTGAACACTTCTTTATGCTCGGACTTTTGCGGCAACGCTCCAAAGAGTCCATGTTTGGCGAGACTTATAGACAAAGAAGCATCCCTTTCCTGACCGGTCGGTACTTTTGTCAACACAAAATAACCTCCCTCAAAGGGTATTAGGAAGGACGAACTGATCTACCTTGGAGAATTAGAACAGGCCTGCACAGTCAGAAAAAGAATTGGCGGAGAATGTCTCTCCAAGTGGCAAATGTCATGTACCAACTTCTTGCCTCCATTAATCCGCGGTTTTTGCCCTTGATAGTGCACTAAATGTCTTTCATTAACGACAACCATCTTCGACAACGTCATGATTGGTCGTGAGTGTAAAACCTCACCCATCGCCACTAATCGACTGTCGCCAGCCTTATAAAAAATATTTTTCGGTCCCTCAGGCACTACAACGTTCATTCTTGGCTATGTGCCTCCCAAGAGAGTATCCTCTTCCTATCCATTTCTTGGAAGGCACACCGCAGCACCACCTAAGGTCCGATTCGCATCTACCTACCTGGGTGTTCCGTCATCTGTCGGTACCCGCACCGACCGTATCATCGGTTTTCCGACGGAGTGCAAAAGCGACTACGGGTGACCTGTGGATTGGGACTTTTTTAAACCCAGAATTCTTGGCTTTATCTAAACGCTCTACACGATGCGCAAGGTTAGGAACTATCCTGTACCTGAACGAATTATTATCTATTTTTTGGATTAGCTTTGGATGAAGAGTTTGGAGATTCAAAGTCCATTGTCAGGTAAAGGCAGCATTTGGCTAATGCTGGGTCCCCGTTTGCGAAGGATAGTGGGGTTGTTTCGTTCCTTTCACGTCCGAACTTTGGTCTTATGAACATGTCAAAGGCACGAGATCAAAGATAATTAAATTCGGTGGGTGACCGTCCTCGGACTCAGACATGAGGCGTACGTATATGCAATCCTCGTCATTTTCATACAACGAGGCAGGATGATGGTTCCGTCCCAACGCCGAAATTTCTCGAGAGTATGATTTGCAATTTTCTGAAAAAGTATCGTATACCAACTTGATATTTTTTTTTACAGTAAAACGATATTGATCAATTTTCGGAGACATGCGACAACATCATGGAAAGTCTATTTATGATATCCCGCTTTTCACTACTGAGAGCTTAAAACCTCAACAAGAACCAGGTCATCTGCGATCTTACATAAATAAGGAGCACATGTACAATAATAGATGACCACTCACTGTTTCCTAGTACTGTCAAACCTCAGAAATTAGGGAAAGCCATTGAACGCACCTGTGAAGGGCTTGCAGGTCGATATATACGTGACTTGGCTTCCATTCGGGTGCAAGGGATATACCGGTCTTTTCGACCTCGCGATATCCATCGACGGGTCAGACCGCGTGATCATTCTGATGCCTCCAACGGCTGCAGTATGACTGCGGCTTCCAGTACAGAGAAGTTAGGTTCTATTGAACATCTCTCGATGCAAAGGATTACCAGCTATGAATTATTCAGTACACTTCCGTTTGTGCCATAATGTGAGAAGAGAGAGTCCGTGTCCATGAGAGTCCGTATCCATGAGAGTCCGTGTCCATGAGAGTCCGTATCCATGAGAGTCCGTGTCCATGAGAGTCCGTGTCCATGAGAGTCCGTGTCCATATGATGCCTACAAGGAGCCGCGCATTATCTCCATGAGCCATACATAAGTGGATTGTAAAAATAAGGAGGTGGGTAGAAGCAGTAGGAACGGTATTGAGAAACCTCCGATGGCATGGATTATCCAAGTGTACAGTCATTGGTTGGAGTAGGCCGCAAAAGCGACGATTATTATCTAAGCAGCCCCAATCCTGATGAGTCAAACGTGCTATATATGCAATTGCAATATACAATGTCATTTTTGCGTAAAATGTCAGAGGCAAAATGACTGGCCTTATTTAAGGAATGAATAAAATGAAGGCAGGACTCATAAACTAGTGAAAAGCCCGTTTGATTCACGTGATATTATTTGTGCCCCATCTGGCAATTCAGGACGATAAACGGGTAATTGGTAGATCCTGATTATTACGGAACCTTGTAAGCTTGAAAGACTGATGGAGCATGCAAATATCGAACGAAGTTTACAATCGGGCACCGCAGGATTTGGAAGGTACACGTGGCCACTTAAAAACAAAGGGGTTCACAAGTGAAATTATCCAAGAGATAAGGATTGAAAGCCGGCGGAGCGCCTGTCATGAAGACTGGATCATCGAGGGCTAGAGCTCGTCGCTCGTCATTCTGGGACGAATGGCGTCTATTCATAGTGGTATTCGAGGGGCTCGTTATGGATCGGATCTTGTTAATGCCATGGATAAGTCTATTCACCCAGAAGCGTTCTTTCTCGTCATGGACGCGAGTAGATACTGGTCTCGAGAGGTCTGGGAATTCCATCAAGCAAGCACTAGATTCAAAGCTACAGTAATGCGCAGGGTCGAGGCCCTATTGCATTACGTGGCCGCCCCTATGGCGTTTGAGAGGGCTATCGCCACGATGAAATTTTATGAATGGCATCTCGGGACGGGGATCAGCTCGAATCGACACAGGCAAGCCACATATCCGAAGAGTTTGATTCAAGGTTTGCCATAGACCGATGTTCAGTTTGTATGACAGTTGATACCACGTTCTCGACTGGAGCCTTACCTCCTTGACGTACCTTGTGAGCTCATCTTCGCCAGCGAGAACGACAGGCAAGAGAGCAGATTTTCAAAACGAAGTTGTAGAAACGAAGGCGAAACAGCTCCATAGAGAGCAACCTTATAAAACGATCTCATCTTAAATCAATGTCGTGCAAAGGATACAGCGCCGCTCCGAGAGGCGAAGGATTAGAGATCCAAAGGAATAGGGATGAAAGGCGTAACCCAGGCCACGTCCTAGCAGACATAAGCATAAGTATGAACACTGCCATCCATTGAGTACCTCGATATTCGACGTTAACCGAGGAGCATTACATACCTCAATCAAAGGATTTATACTTTCACCACGTTTTCAACTATAATAAAGGTCAAGAATGGTGTCAAGGAGACCCAAGACAGTAGTCGTCGATAAAACTCCGTAGTTTCGAAGATGATTGCACTTGTCCTAGACTGAACTCAGAACTGTGATCGAAACCGTTGCTCACGTGGACATGTTGAGATTCATCCGTCGCTCTGGCAAAAGAAAAAGCTTCCAAGGCAACATTTCGCAAAATAATTTAAGTAGTCATTGTCCTCCAGAAAGAGAATGTTCCACAAGAGAGGATACAGAACAAGTACAACAGTAGGTATCAAGTGACAGCGATGCTAGAAATGCAGTATTAATAAAAAAGGTTTCCGAAGTAGGATAGATTGTCATTCGTAGAACAAATAGGCGACCCTTCTAATTTTGAAATGAGGAATACATCTCAACCTGCCTGGATAGGCGTACAGATCGTAGGTAAGAATATGCGAACGTGAAAGGTCACTTCAAGGCCTAGGGGTAATTTGTCAATTAAAAAGCACACTACAGCTGAACCAAAGTTGAAAAAATTTACCTCATATTGCCGTTACGGTGTCCACAGAATTGAGATGTTCCTGATAGAGAGCACTGGAAACCCTCTTCTCAGAGGAGAAAGTCGATACATCCTCGCCCTTCGCGCGGAAACATTCAATAGGGATCAGACCTTGAAGTCGGTGTATGTTTTTCCCTTGCTTTGCGAGGATTTCTTCGAAAGCTGGCAGCTTCTCCACAAGTGCCCAGCCGTCATCGAAGAGGCGCAAAATCTTGACAGAGTCCGTGATAGTAACCGTGAGCTCGTCATGACGCGTGCCTTTGAATGGACGTCGAATGGGTTCGACTTCCGCAAAGTCGGCAGTAGGCGAGAGAGGGTCAGAGAAGGGACTGGAAGGGTCCGCAAAGGGGTTGGAGGGCAGGACAGGAACAGCTGCTGTTCCACCCTTCAAAGAACGAGAACCACTGTGGAGTGTAACCATACTCATCGGTCGACTTGAGCTTGAGTCTCCGGATTGAGTTTTAGGGGGCATAGGAAATGAAAACGATTCTGAGGGCGAGAACGGTCGAACGCACACCGGTGAAGAAGTGTCCCGGTCATCGCCATTAGGAATGGCAAGATAATGCGATCCACTCCTACTACTCGCGACACTGTGAGTGGAAGTTCGATTGTTCACCGCAATTTCACCTGGAACCTTTGAATTGTCAAACGCGATCAGCATAGGAGAGTCAGGGATGGCTGAGTTGGGACTAAAGAGTTGGATATTGTCCCCGCCTCTAACTTCAGCCATAGGCGGAAGAGAAGGAACACTCTGAATGGAGATGCTGAATCTTGGGGTTTGCCCATAATCCATGGTAGTCTCGAAGCTGCTACGGATACTGGCGCGGCTTACGCTTGGAGTGGAATCGCTCTGTGCACTGAGGCGAGTTCCAGACCTATTCCACCACCGATTCCTTTGCTCCGAACGACGTTCGCGGTAACGTCCTCGTAAAAGGACGACTATGACAGCAATGAGGCCGAGCATAACCACAATCACCACACCCGCGATGGCACCACCAGATAGTGCACCTCCAACATGATTAGAACCAGAATTTGCCGCGTTGCTCGTACCGTCAGGGCCAGGCAAGGCAGTTGAACCTGAAGAGCCTTTCACGAAGGAAGCTGTAGCTTCTGAGGCGACTGGGTCGGCATTGCCATGCCCACCATTAACAAGACCGCCTCCTAGGCTATTACTGCCAGTACCGCTAGTCGGATTCGTGTTACCAGCAACACTCGCAATGGATCCATTCAAGTTGATATCATTTCCTGGAGGTGAACTCAAAGCACTATCGCCACCGGAACCGTTTCCCGACCCATGTCCTCCGATATGGGCAGTGCCAGACGCGCCAGACGGTTGGGGTAGAGACGATGTGCTACCTCCCGTCCTAACACTGGTGGAACCAGCACCAGTATCGATAACCGTTGTCTTGCCATCAACGACATCAACGGAACTCGAGGTTGAAAATTCGTTCGATCTGCTAGTGTCGATAGGGTCGGTCCCACCGTTGTCGTACACGGCCGTCGTTGGGTCTGGCGCTGGAGGGGTTGTTGGACTGGGAGTTGGGGTCGTTTCCCCCGCTGGCGGCGTATGGGTGGGCTTAGATTTCGATGTCTTAGTGACCGGCTTATTTGTTCCTGCGATTAATGGAGTGATCAAGGGACCAAGAAGGGGTATTGAGGGCATGGATATAGGAAGCGTGATTAAAGCAGGTGCCCGAGCCTCTAGTGGGGCGTAGCGACGGCTGATACGTGCATGATTCCGCTTCTGCCTGGCGAAGTTCATCTGAAATCGATTTTCTCTAATAAAAGAGAAAAATTCGAGAGAGTGCGCCTTCAAATAGTGTAAAGAGCGTGAGGGGACAAATGAAGGACTCAAAAAATAAGGGGACAAGATGAGAGCTACGCTGGAAGCATAGAGCACAAGTGGGAGCGAGAACAGTCAGGGAAGAAAATTCCGTTTACCTTACGTTTCGCAATTTGCCAAGCGAAAAGGGTCGCATACGGTGCATAATTGAATGAAGAATTAATTTTTGATTAGCAAAAGGAGAAAGACTTGCCTTAAACAGAAATTAGGGGGATTGATCCACAACGTGCTCCGCTCCACTTCCTTGCGGTTCATTTAGCGAGATCAATCTGGTCTCTTTAATTCTGCCTGGTCTTCTCGACCGTTTCTTACTTTCTTGTTCGGCGCAGCTCCTATTTCGTGTTCCGTACTTACTTCCCTTTGTGTGCCGGCGGAATGGAAAGTATTAGTATTCCAGTATAAAATTAGTTCTTTCTCAGCTTGTACATGTGGCCATGTCGACCCATATGTCTTCTGACCAACCTATTTAGGTGGGTCTCCAAACATTGGTCAATCGACATGACATATCACAAGCTTCTGGCATGGAATCTACAGCTTCTAGCTTCTCCGTCAAACGAATAACCCTCTTGACATTGAGAAGTTGGTCTTGCGAGTATCTGCAAGTCAGACGCTAAGGGCATCGAGTTCTCTTCAGAATATGTTCTACACAGAGAGTTGGGGCGCTCATTTACCCCAGGTCTAAGACGAAACACCTATGTATAGCTGTTGTTCACACATCGACAACGAGTCCAGAATGTCCCATATTGCCAGGATAGCGAGTCGAATCTGGATCGGTGGCGACACGATTGTTGAGGAACGTGCCAACTGTCGTTGTCCGTTGTTGTGCCCGCCAGATACAATGATTCCCACAGAGTCCCTTCCGTCTAACAGATCATGAGGCTCTCAATCCGGAGAAACGAGTATAGGTGAAAAACTATAGCTCATATCATTTGATGGTGATATATATCCTCTTGTCCAAGTGATACTCAACCAGATATTGTATGATTATCACATTCATGACAAAAAGAGCATGATAGTACACACAGGAAATTCGGATACGGGGAATCGAACCCCGAGCTGCCGCGTACAGCTGATCTATAGGTCAATTATGAGAGGCGGCAACGTTAGCCGTTACACCATATCCGACAATATCCCTTCTTCCTGTTGACTCTCTATGAAGAGGTTCAGGGCTCTGTCGCCGCAAACATGTCTCCATTACCATCACTCCGGACCCAAAAAGGGCATGCATTTCGAATCATGGCAGGGACCTATTACGATACGTCTCACTCCACACATTGAAAGACTCTTCGCCGAGTCTCCGGGTCCTCAATATCGGTACAAATGAATGAATGACTGTGTTTATACCGCCGGCAAACTAATGGAATGAGCTAAGAGGCGCGGTAGATACTTCTTACTCCACACATATCAAAAGACTCGTCACCGAGTTTCTGGGTCGTTTGTATGCATATTGTGCATCCCCAAATCTCTCATGGAATACATATATACATGTGATACCCCGCGTTGCTGAAACCGTGAGATAGCGTCGGTTGATCTACCATTCCTTAATCAACGAACATTTGTTTGCACCTTACGATATAGTTTGTACATCCAGATCTGGTCATCAGAAATAGCTGGGATATGTTTAACACCACATTGAAGGTGAGGCTGTACTGCAACCGATATCAATCGCTCTGGTCACAAGCGATTTCATCAGCTAATTATTTAAATGGATGGACAAATAATGGATACAGGTATGGGAGTAGTAGATACAAGTACACTATGACCGGTTTCAAATTGGATTGCATCGGCTGGGAGAAACGAAAATAATGGATGTGGGAAGGGTGAATCGACGAAAGACGCATCCGAACAAAGAAATCGAAAGGAGTGTT
>QGOA01013319.1:0-12027 GCA_003313075.1 Termitomyces sp. MG16
TAATCGTTCCTGGGAGCGCCAGAACCCGTGCCTTAATCCGCCAATTCCGCTTTGGCGGACTTGAAAAATATAAGCTCGGCGACATCATTCAGAGTCTTCCATTGATCCTACATTGCTCAGTTGTTGTTTTCCTTGTTGGACTATCTCTCTATGTCTCGGAGTTGTCCAGTCCAATATGCGGAGTCATTGCTGCAATCACCGCTCTCACATTTCTCTTCTACATTGGATCCTCCATGATTCCTGCCTTTGACATTGCTTGTCCTTACCGCATTTCCTTTGTGTTCTATTTAACGAAATTTCTAGTGTATGCTGTGTATACTACAGGATACACGTGCCGGAATCTCTGGCGTATGCTTAATGGCTCCTTGAAGTCATGGCACTCGTGGCGACCAGAATGGTTGCCAAGACAGTCTTTGCAAATGGCAGAGCACAATAGAGTTTCGGAGATGTCATTTACTTTGACTGATGATCTCGCTCACAACTCCTTTGGTTGGTTGTTCAACCACTCATCTAACGACTCGGTCAAGGAAATTGTCATTGAGGGGACTTGTGACTTGCTTAATGAATGGGTTCCATCTAAAGATTCTCTTGTCCCATTCAACACATATTTTTTCCTTCAGTGTTTCGACCCTCCCGGTAAATCTCGTAACCCAAGTTCAGGACCGAGTTATCTTCTCTCTGCAATCTTATATTCTTTATCAAGATTGACAGATACGTATTCAGCATCTTCCACGGAGGACGAAATTGGAAAAAGCAACAAATATGGCCGACTGATCAAAACTTTTATGGAGGTCTTTGAACTTACGGGGCTGTTGCTAAGGCCTCTTGCTGGTTTAAAAGACTGGCATAAACCATTAATAGCTGCACTCTCTGAAGCTTATGGAGCGGCACTCAGAGCCAGGCATCGTGTCCTATCTCGGTGGCTTCTGGATTTGGGTGGCCCCGGCCTATTTCAATCTGACAGCACATCGAGCGCGGAGTTCTTGCATGTATGTGCAGGTCACGGGGATGAAGAAGATTTTCGTGAATTGGTGCATCGAGGAATAGACCTCGATTGTCGTAATGAATTGGGTTGGACCGCTTTGCATTATGCAGCCTTTTCAGGCAATCTGGATGTGGCCATCGCCCTTGTTGAACGAGATCCAGCTCTGATCTCTGCGCAGGATTATTACTTCTCATATACAGTGCTTGAATGTGCCATTTATAGAATCTTGCCGAAATCCCATACAATGGTGACATTCCTTTTGGCTCATGGTGCCCAGTCATTCAGTCACAAAGCCCTCTACGATCAATTGAAAAGTCATGAAACCTTCCTGGACCCGCAGAAGGTGAAGCTTCTGCTTGACTGCGGATGGGATAGAACGGTAAAGGATGCTAATGGGATGACATTGCTTGACATTACACGCAGCTTGCTTGACGTTGCACGCAGCAAAGCCAATAATAACAACACACTTATCGAGTACTTGGAACATTACCAGACTGTCAGGCTCGCCCCATATGGGATGACATCTCATACCATGAATGACGAGACACCGTAATCTCTGCCTTCTAACCCTGGAACTTGTGCATATATGCGATTTTTATGTCCGAGTATACGACACAGGTACAATGATACTTGAAACATTTATTTATTTTATGTACCCGGTGTGCCAAAGAAAAACCAAGGGAGAACCGTTCGAAGGGTAAAAAGAGAGATTTGTAGAAATAATAAATATAGCAGTTGCCTGCGAAGCTTGCAACCACAACAATGCGATGAGAAACGGGGGATACTCTCTGCATGTTTGAGGATTTGATTGAAGCTTAGATGGCCGAATAATCAATCATGGTTTTGGTAGAAAGTCACAACACGTACTTGATGCACGGATTTGTTTTCATTCCGAGATCATGGAGGCAAGTTATCCTTCAAGGGGCACATTGCGATTGATTGCAAATGGTTCGTTTGATCCTTGACCTGTCACGCAAGAAAGACATCTACGCACTCATTCCGCGTCAGAGTCACTACCCAAGATAGAAGGGTTATCGTCGTGCACCCAATGTCCATACAAGAGGTGTACGGTGTGCCAGAGGTGCAGAGCACATTTGGCCCGAGCTGATCAGGATGCTCATGCAAATGGGCGTGCGTAAAACCGTGAGCATGTATTTGGAAGAGTGAAGGTCGTGAGGAGGGAGGTGAAGAGCGTTGAAAGACCGTAGGTGGAGGCGGAAAGCGTGGGTGTTAGGACGGAGCGTGGGAGGTATAGGGCAATGGTGCAGGGCCAGGTGTGGGGTACGGGTACGGCCGAAGGAGAGGGTGTGATCTTGCAGAGGGTGGCTTGAGAGTGAGGATCAGAGAGTACAAAGCTTCAAAGGCTGAACATCAGTGGACACAGGAGCCTTCCGGCTGGCTGGGAAGTGAGCAGGGCAACCAGGGCCAAAGTCAGGGGTTATTTGGGGGCACTTGAGCAGGCAGGGAGCTGTAGCGGCATATCAGAGGTGACGTGGGTGTCTTGGTTGAGAACGGGACAACGGGGCTGAAGGGATGTGTTTGTGGATGAGATAGGAACGGTAATCCGTGAGATATAGGCAAGTAGACAACTGAGTGTACGCGGTCATGTTTGTATGGTATCGCTCTACAAAAATAAGGTCTGCTCACATGTAACAGAATAGAAAAGTTATTCGCGCTGTAACAATTAGACCACCGGATTTGACAGAGGTCACAACTCAGAGTCTGCGCATTAGAACTGGTGTAAGTCCTATAGATTGCAAAGAACTACCAATACACACCTTTTTATACTATAGAGAGATACAGACCGGGCGTGGTAAATAGTAGAAGCGACAAGTTCCAATGAAAAGATGTCACACACACGTTACCTGTGTGACTTAAGGATCTATTTATTTTTATTTTTTTTGGAGACAACTAACAACATAGACCATAGCTATTTGTGAACTCCTTGAACCCCTATGAACCCATGAACCATGTCACACTGTAAAGTAGAAAAGTAAATAAGTACATATGACCTATGTATGACTTAACAGTGTATGATGTGTGTGTCATAGGTCAAATATACAAGTATTGTGCCATAATCAAAGTTCACAACAATGTTCAAGTAGTTTTCCTCAACTAATGACAACATAGGACCTTATTGTTGTGTCATTTTCTCAATGTCTATTGTCAACAATGGAGGCTATAAACACACTCTGCTGTAATACATATTTGTTACATTCCTCTTGGTTACATTCATTTTAGTTACATTGATTATAAGTTGAAGAATATGGGACATTTAAAAAGGGGTGTATAACATGGCTATCTTGTCCACTCTCATGCAATGACTGACTTCCATGTGTATTTGTTACCTCCTGCTACAGCTCTTTATTCAGTGGAATTTTTTGTGGCATTGACTTTCCATTGTGCTCAGAAATTAAAGTATTCCAGAATTATTACTGACTGCTCTCTGTTTTCCTATGTCTTTAACAAGGATGTACTAGCCAATGCTTTTGCAACATTGATACTTTCAGATAACATTGTTCTACTACTTAAATGTATCCTTGCTATCTCATGCAACATAGAGGCAGCTTATAATCAAAGATGGTGTTCTATCACAGTTAATTTTAAGTTTGGAAAGAAGAATTATAGGCATATTGATGCAAAATATAAGTTTTCAATTTATTATATAATTTGCTCAAGTGAAATTGGGCAAGACTTGAGTTAAAAGATGAAAACTTCAATTCATGAAGTTCTGGGGTTTTAGTTATATATGCACATATATTGTAAAAGTGTTTTATGAGTTTAATTAATTTATTTGAATAAAAACAAAAGTTATCACTTAAAATAGGCTTAAAAAGTGTTATTACTAAATGTTCAAAGACAACTTATTTGTTGCTGACCAAAGATGTCCACTCTCTGAGGACTCTGAGCTGTGGCATGGTGATTGCTTGGCCAACTCCTCTGAAATCTCACTCTTCTTATATATATCCCTTCAATGCACAGACCAGTTATGGTACTGGTTTATTGTGTTGTGTTGCATCTGGGTCTGGGTGCTCAAGTATGGCTCTGCCAATGCTTGGTATGCATGGTTATTTTATTTTTTAGCTGAACTCTCTCTTTTCTGCTGGGCTACACCTTTTCCTCTCTTTTTTGTCATCTTTCCCTCTGTCTGTTCCCCTCTCTTTGTTTTGTAGCAGTAGCTGGTCACATTAACAAGCCAAGGACAAGTTCTTTGTTGAGTTTTTGGAGTCAGATGGAGGTTTGATGGCTCAATTATGTCAGTCCAATCTTGGAGTATAATCTAAGATCTCATCTTTTGCTGGGCACTGCTACTTATTGGCCATTTCTGTGCCAATCAATCTTTGATTGTTGTTTTCTCTTACTGTGCACTTAATGCTTTACAGGCTGGCTTTGTCTCTTTTTATATATTTTTCAGGGTATATTTCAAGGTGAGGTTGCTCTGTGTCTAAAGTTTTCAATGTATGCTTACAGTTTTCAGCATTTTTGATAGGTTATTTGAGGTCTTATTTCTCTCTTTGTCTGCCTTGAGCAAGGCAGATGTATTAATATCTATTATTTTTCAAAAGTAATTTGGGTTTCTCCTTCTTAATGCACTTCACTTTAAAAGTAAAGCTGAATTAGATCAACTTGTTCAAGAGCATTTGTACCAATCAGTCCATTGTTAAAACTCTTCACAGCTTGTGCAACATATTTCAAGTCTAGGCCTGCTGATTCTGAGTGAGCTTGATCATTTCTTGGCTCAATTTATATTTTCTCATATTTCAGGAATTCAGAGTAATCATGTTCCTCTATAGAGATTGGGTGATTTTTTTAATGTGATCTACATCAATGAGGATGTCATGAATTCCCTCACTTGAATTACTTATCTTGCTTGTGGTGCAATTTCTCAGCTTCCATACAGCTCACTATTCTATTTATATCTTTCAGCTCATTTTTTGACCAATGTAAGGCTTCTTCATTGCCATGGCACAGTTCTAAGTATATCAGTTCTGAGTTACACACTCTACAATATCATGTTTGAAATCTCAATATAAAGCTAATTGCATTTTTATCCTGCATAAATAAACATTACTCAGCATTTGTTCTGACTTTTAGCATGCAAACTTTTTCAGCTCTTGTGCTGACCTGCTGTATTAAAAATCCTTTATTGTGTTCTTGTTGAAACTTGATTTTCTCTACCAACACCTATCAACAAGCCGAGGCAGTTGTAGTAAGACTGCTCATGACTTTGTCATAATATGTTTGAAAAATTCTGGTAGGAAGGAGTCAATTTGATGGTTAAGAACTGTAAGAATGACCTCTGAAGACTATGGCTTAGTCACACAGCTGGCAGAGGGAGATTCAAAGAGAACAATTCTAGGGATTCCCTATGCCAGAATTGACACTTCTGGGGCCTCTGAAGCATGGAAACAACTGTACAGAACAACAAAATCTTAAAAAACAAATTGACTAAAAAAACAAGTGCATAAATAGGGGGCAAACTCTGGCAAACTCTGGCTTATGTAAGCAGTCTGTATGTGGTGTTGAAGGGGCCACACTTGTCTGAATGATAGCTAAAGAACCAGAGCACTTCAAAAGCTAAAGGTAGTAGTAATAGATAGTGTTAAAAGAATAGAAACAGTAAAATGAAAGAATGACAGAAGAAATAAGAAAATAAATAAAAGGAGAGTGAAAGAGGAAAGAAATGAGGAGTCTCCTGACAAGAACTACCTCATCACAGCTGCAAGATGAATGGCTTTGCAATATATCTACTATCACAAGATTGCATGTGATACTTTGTCAGTATATATCTTTTTATTCACTTTATTCACACATTTTTAGATGTCAACTGGAACAAATAGCTTTTCCTACTCATACATTGTTATAGTATGATATGCTTCTCTGTCACTTGTAATCTATAATTCATAATGATTATTTTCAGGGCTCTCATCCTATTCATGCTTTTATTATGTTCAGTAGTTGCTATCTATTAGCATTCAAAGACAAGCATTTCATCACTAGTCCCTCTCATTAGCTGTCTATCCATATTCAAATCTGATTCTATTAGTATCTGTCCATTGCATAAAATCATTGTTATTTCAAATGATAATAATAATCTCTGAGTCTCTGACCTGTAAAAAAGTACAATTTCAGCCTTTTAAGAGGTTTTTATCACTATCAGAACAAGATATCATAGTCTTTGATGATATTTCTACTGTTGGAAGTACCTACAAGACATGGAAAGAGAGGCAGGATATTGTCTACCATTACTAGAAATCACTTAGTCATAAATGGATCAAGCATCAGAGTAAGACCAATAAAGAAGGCATTGTCACTCATATCACCCTCTAATGCAATAAACAATCTGAACACAATTTTGTAGAACAATACCAAGTATTTTAGGCTTAGTATTTAGATATGACAATTTATAAACAACTATATTAACCTATAAAACAATATAAAGTATTTAGCTGCAGAAATAAGTAAGTGTTGAGGCATTGAAATATAAGTAAGTTATACACTTTGGTGTTTAGACACAACAGTATGCAAATGATTAAAGCTGTGGTTTGAGTACTTATATGTTTTGTATAAAAGAAATAAAATTTGATGAAAAGTATAGCAAATAAATAAAAATGAAGAATATACATAGTAACATAAAATAACAGAATAATTAAGAAGTAATAACAATCAATAACTAGTCTTGTGTCAATAGAGTCATATTTTAAAAAAATTTCAAGCATTTACATTTTCATTCATATATCTAGTTAGATTCTAACCCTGTCTATTAGATCTAAATATAGTGTGCAGAAAAATGCTATTGAGATTATAACATTATAACCTTTTGAATATACTTTAAGATATAAATCTATATAAATAATAAATAAAAAATAAATAAAGTTCTATGTAATAAGCCTTCTTGTTACATATCTCTCTTATGAGACTATTATAGTCTCATAATAATATAGTATATAATAATATTAAAGTAAGGATAGTAAAATTAGATAAAAATAAAAATAAGGAGTCTTCTGACAAAGAAAGCCAAATTGGCCTATTAATGAATAAAAGTAAACTATAAATAGCAAAATGAAACAAAACAAGCCAAAGAAAAATATCAGCTAGACAGTTTCAAACAAAAAGAGGCTGAGAAGAGGAAATAAGACAAAAACCAGTAATACATTATAAAACTATAAGGCTGAGAGGAGAAAAAACACAAGGACCAGCAAAACATTATAAAATAGAATAGCTCAAAAAAAAAGACACTGGAATATAGAGAAAAGAGAGCAAAAAAACAAGCAACACATGATCAAGAGTCAGACTTGAAAATTACCCACCATTGCTTGCAGGCTATAAAGCCACTACTAAAGTATCAGGAAGCTCTGCCATGCTCTGAAATGTGTGAATACTGCTATGTTGATGTCAGAAAAGTGAGAATGCATAGAAAAAAATAGTTAACAATGCACTATTAGTCTCTACTGTCAGGGAACATTTTTTTTGACCCTTCTTTTCTTTTTCCAATGCTGTCAGGGGACTCCTCATTTCTTCCTTTTCTCACTCCTTATCTCTTCACTCTCCCTTCATTCATTCTCTTATTTCTTCTGACATTATTTCATTTTACTGTTTCTATTCTTTCAACACTATCTGTTAGTACTACTCTCAGCTCTTGAGGTGCTCTGGTTCTTTAGCTACCATTCAGACAAGTGTGGGCCCTTCAGCACTGCTTCCAGACTGCTTATATAAGCTGGAGTTTGCCTTTCTGACTTCTAAAGTCCAGAATTTTCCTGCCTTGTTTGCACAGTTGTTTAGTTAGTCAATTTTTGAATTTTTAAGGTTTTGTTGTACTGTACAGTTGTTTCCCATGCTTCAGAAGCCCCAGAAGCATCCAACCTGGCATAGGGAATCCCTAGACTTGTTCTCTTTGAATCTCCCTCTGCCAGGTAAGTAGTTATTATGATATTGTCAGTACATACTCTAATATACTTTGGATCTCCCTCTGCCAGCTGTGTGACTGAGCCACAGCCTCTAGAGGTCGCCCTTACAAATGCTTCTCCAGCTACCTCTGCTATAAATTTTCTTTATGCAGTTATTCAAGCCTTAAACTACTCATACAACTTTTAGGATTCTAGGTGCATTCATTTTCTGTTTATAATTCACTTAGTGTCTGACTCTTCAGTGAAGCTACTTCCACTTTTGGACAATTTCTGAGTTTTCACTGTTTTGAGTGAGTGTTGATGGTTTTTAATGTTCTGCACAGTTATTTCTATGCATATATAGCTTTGAAAGCATTATATTTGGCATAGGAAGTCTTCAGAGTTGTTCTCTTTGGATTTCTCTCTGCCAGATATGTAGCTATGCTTGTACAATCTTAGATAGTACTGAATATACTTTTGATCTCTCTCTGTCAGCTGTGTAACTTATCATATCCTCCAGAGGTTGTCTTTATACCTACTGCTATAATTGTAAGAACAAAGGAGATAGGAGTCTGCTCTATTGCAGATACTGCAGAGAGAGACAGGACTGGGCTATGCTAGATGCTGCTTCTCTCAAGAAGTTATTTCATCAGCATGATGATCTGATTGTGAGAGTTGCAGACCTCTGCTGCTTCTTCAACTGACAGAGGCTAGCTCAGTAAGGGCTGGTGGAAGGTTATGATGTAAAGAGGGAGATATGTTGATGAAGCAACTATCTGGAGCTCTGGGAAGCAGCAATTCATAATTGGCATACAAACCATGGACACTATGAGGATAGATTGAATAGCAATCTAAATTAATGTGTAATTTACTGATTCTAATCTATCATGAACTATAAGTGCATTGTGAAATGACTTTATAAATAAAGAAGCTACAAGCACAGTGTGAAATGACAAGGTTATTAATGCTGCTACTGCTTTGTTTTCTCTCATTGTCCTGATTTACTACTTATAAACCTGTGAGTGGCTAGTGTGTAATGAGCGTGAAGGGTTGGCATATAGTTCTTCACCTGAATTCACCCCAGGCAATTCAACTTTACTTTACCCAATCTAACATGATTTTTTTTCTATTCAGATTGTTCTGCAAGTACCATTGAAATACTATTTCAAGTTTGGTTACAATATTTTCTTTATAATTTTGATAAAAACATTCAAATAAAATAAATTTTGAAATCAATTGGATTATTTTTACCATGTGTTTATAGTATTTTTGTCAGGAACATGAGAAAGATTGCAGTGATGATACCCAAATTGAGCTAAGGAGCACTATCACTAGTACAGCTACTTAGTCAATATTGCTTTGGGCATGCTAAATGTTTGAGAGAGTCCCAGACAGATCCCGGAGAATACATAGTAGGTAAAAGGTTGGTGGCAAGGAAAGTGGGTGATTGAAGATGAAAATAGTGGGATACAATCCCTTACTGCTAATTTTATAATGTGCTACTAACAAAAAGTAAGTATTTATAGTAAAAGAAGTTAGCCATTGCTAAGAAGCTAAGCCTTGCCAAAGGGTGATGAACTGGTAAGAATGTAAATAAATACCATGAATTAAACTATATGGTAAAAAGGTCCACAATCATGCTGTCTGTCTGAGTCAGCAAGGTACTAAGCAACATCATGTGCCAAGGTGAAACTCTAAGCTATCTGTCATGAAAATACTTCATTATTCTGTCCTGTAAGCACTGCCAATGGCTAAGAGCATTATTTTACATTGACTGATGCCAAGTGTCTATGTCCATGTATAGCCATGGAGTGCCAGTAGCAAGGTGCAACAAGGTGTCAACAGTAGTGCTAAGAATAGGTGATGCTATAAAAAGTGGTCCTGGAGTAATTGAAGGCTTTAGCTGCAAGTTATTGGTGTAAAAATATGCAAAAATTAGTTCCTGAAGCACTAAGATGTGCTGCTCCTAGTGGTACCAATGGGCTCATGTGAGGTGCTGGTATTGGTGCTATTTGTGGACATCTATAATTGGTGCTTATTGGTGGATAAGAAAATATAAGTTTATTACAAGAGATCTTGAGCTTGGCTGGAACAGGATTATAAGGTCTGAATAAAGCAAGACAAGATCAACTGTATTGATTGCCTGATATACAGTAGCAAATATATGGAGCTTTTATAAATAAATGTAAAAAAGGAGAAAAATGAGTAAGACAATCTAAGTTAAATAGGGAATAAGGAGAAAAAATGGAGCAATAACATACTAGAAGTTGGATAGAGTACGTGAATATTGTTGGAAGACATTCCACAAAGCTACAGTGGCTTAGTAGAATGTCTCTCAACATAAAGTAAATCTGACTCATCTGTTTGGTGGACTCCCCCCTCTGTCCTAGAAATGCCAAGGTCAGTAGCCATGTGCTAGTGATGTTTCTCCCAACCCCTATCAGATTTGAGCTCAAAGGCTTCATGCCAGGATATTGCCCCTATCTGGGATCAATCCACTGCCTTCTAGGTTGGTCAGGTTTACTTTATGTTGGGAGACATAGCTTAGTGGAATGTCTCTCAACAAATATTAGGAGGTAGACAACAAGAGTGGGTACTCGGTAATTATATAGGATTTCGGAATGGACTTAGCTAGGGATCTTGACAATTTTGCCAAAGAACATTGTTCCCTGCATCCAGTGCTTGTGAGTGTTGACAACCTCTCAGCAAGTCTTGGCCGCAGATCTCTGGTGATTACGTGTTTGCCACCTGTTCTACCTGTTTTCATTGGTCTGTTATGCCATATCATTCCTCAGGCTAATCATGTTTCACTTATTTGAAGGCTGTCAGACTAAGATTACATAGAAAAAAAGATAATTATGTCAATGGGTTATATCGCCAATGAAGCACTCAGCACGTTAGATTCCTGGAAATACAGGTCTCACGCGATGCATGACCAGATAGCCGTTTCGTTGACTTGTATAAATATCTTGAGGATTTGGTAAACAATGAAACTATTAAATAATTCTATCGTACATTAATCGACTCCTGAGTAGAGATTAAAAGAAAATTAAGCTAGATTGACATCAGGGTTAACGGCATCAAAGGCGGGACAAAGTGCATCCCAAGACGCTAGGTCCGTGTTTAAGCAAAATTCAGTATAACAAAGAGAAATAAATCTTACACGGAGGATAAAATTGAGCAACATCTGGCACGTCTTCTGCGAATACGATAGCGAGACCACTGGAGAGGATATATTCAGAACAAGCAATGCCACATGTGTAATGAATTTACCCCTGTAAATGCCAATCTATATGACTGTCCAGCTGTTTTGTAAACGGCAACTCAAGAAAACTTTATCAATCAACCCACCAATGGAAAATCCAAGGACCAGGGTTGTCCGTCGTGAATCGAATTGTGACGTTGTCAGAACCGAAACCAGTAGAAACAACATCACGTCGAACCTGCGGGACGGGTGAGTCCAGAACCTAAAAAATCAAGGTATCATACGAACAGGATTTTCAAAGTTGTAGGTTGAATTCCCGGCACTTCGAATAACGGAGAAACTATGCTGTGTCATCATGATTAGTTTTCAACTTCATAGGGCAAACGCAATATGGTACCCCATGGAGATGGAAAGGGTGCTGAGAAAGTCAGATCAGCGACGTTTCTTTATAAAGAAAACAATGTACACCTACAGGAGATCCAGGAGAACCTCCAGGGATGGAAACTTCGACGACCTTGTTTCTAGGCAGGGTAAAGACGGCTCCAGAGGGAAGAAGCTCTTGAGCACTTTTCGCGCCGCTAAGAATTTGAAGAAGTACAGGCACTGTGGGCGGGATGAACTGAGCGCCATTGATAGTGAACTGAAACTTGGGACGGTCGAACTTTATGGCGAGGTTGAGATCAACGTCGGCAGCCCTTGGAGTAGGAACACCGGGCGCAGCGGGATCGTCAAGAGGACGTAGGTTAGTCTCAAGGAGTGGGATGGAACTGGAGGTCTGAGTGCTTTTTGGATCTTGCACGGGTGCATGCTTGTAGCGCAGGATAGCAGAGTTTATGCCTCCATCAAACGTCGCGTTTACAGAGTTGGGGAGCGCGCGAATCCAATAATTATCAATGGACTGGTTGGCATCCAGAACAAACGAATAACGTTGGCCGGCAAAGATCTGGATG
>QGOA01013322.1:0-28756 GCA_003313075.1 Termitomyces sp. MG16
TTCCCTCTCCCGGGATTACCCCAGTCCTCGTCTTGAACCCCGGAGTCCTAGCCCCGGAGTTCCAGACACCCGAGTATCCGTAGATCAAGTCCGCATCGTAAGGGCGTCGCTTTCCCGGAAAGCCCCCGATTCAGCAGAACCTGACAGCCAGGGCCGGGGGCCAGGCGTTGTCTGTTCACGGGAGGGGTTCCAGGGGTTTCTGGGGCTGTCTCCAGGTCTCGAAGGTGCTAGGAACTGAGTTAGCCCTACGGCGAGTTGACAATCCTACCGTGCGGGCGGCAGGCTGATCGAATAGCCCTCCTGTCGGGTTGAGGGACCGCAGTATTGCCGAGGCGTTTTGCCGCTCTTCCCGTTGTCGTTGTTCCGGAGTGGGGACCGTGGGGGCTGCTGGGACTGCTGGGGCTGGTTCCGGGGGTTCCCGTCAAATGTGAATCGAGCATCCTGGGTCCGCAGGGTCATTGAGGGGCCGAGGGGAGGGGGACGCGTGACTTCGTCAAGCAGTTGCTGTAATTCTTCCTGGAGGATTGTATTGTGCCTATACCTTACCATGGTTTGCTCCGGGAGTTCTCCTCGTGTGAGGCAATCCCCGAATTCGACCAGGCAGTGAGCCCATTCCTCTGGAGTGCCTTCAAAGTCGTCGTGTCCGAATTCCACGAGCAGCGTCCTTGTCCGTTGCACGAAGTCCTCCGGTGAGATCCTGAGGGAGCGGAGTACCTCGTCCCATTGCTGTTCATACTCCTCGAGGCATCGTCATCCCATTGGCGAGGGAGGGGTTCAAGCGGGTGGAGCGGCGGCCGGGTAATGACGAGGGGGGTAGTCGGGGTAGGGGGGTCCTCGGGGTTCTCGGGGTTTACAGACCATAAAGCACTTGAGTTCTTCAAGACTCAAGCAACGTTGTCCCCCTGGCAACACCGGTGGATTGACTATATGTCTTGCTACAACTTTGACATCACATATGTCAAAGGCGAACTGAACAAGGTAGCCGACTGTCTCTCGAGGTATTTCGAGAGCGATAGAGTTGGTGAACACCATGATACGCATGATTATGTCAATGCGGATATTTGTATTGATCCGCAGGGCAATGATCTTCTGTACCATTGCTACAAAGAGGTGAAGGAGCATGTGGTCGAGCTCCGGGCTATGCAAACAACTGAGCTGCAATGCAGTCGACAACTACAGGAGCGGCAAGAGGGGCGAGACATAGAAGCTGAGCAATTAGAGCAGGCTCAGCCAAAGGAGGCGACAATGCCATGCCAGGGCGAGACTGGGAACAGTCGTGGACCATATGGCCACGACATTACGCTCGCAGATGCATTATCGCCTACAGGAGAGTATCGTAACCCTCCTGTTCCTCAAACCAATGAGTACCTACGGAAGGTACTGAGGGGTTATAGCCGCAATGTGTTCTACACAGAAATCCGGCAGAACGCAAACGCCCACCCACGCTTCAGTGTGGATGAGAAAGGACTGGTCTGGATAACAAATGTTCGAGGGCACGACATGGTGTGCTTACCATGCGACCGAACATTAATCATGCAGGTCGTCACTCAAGCGCATGAGGTTGTTGGTCACTTTGGAACCAACAAAACACTGGAATACCTGAGGCAATGGTACTGGTGGCCTCAAATGCAGAAAGAAGTGATGCAGTTCTGCCAGACCTGCAAGGTCTGCCAGCGGTCGAAGACCAGCAATAAGAAGCCAGCAGGGAAGTTGCATTCCTTGCCCATCCCGACAAAGCCATGGGACTCTATTGGAATGGACTTTGTTGGTCCATTCCCTGAGTCCAAAGGTTACAACTACCTTTGGGTGGTTATTTGCCGAATGACCAGTATGGTGCACTTGATACCGGTGCACACAACCATTACTGCATCTGCATTATCCTGGATCTACTTGAAGGAGATTGTAAGGCTACATGGCCTTCCAAGTTCGATCATGAGCGATTGAGGCGTAAAATTTACATCTCACTGGTGGCAAGAACTTCACAAGCTCTTGGGAGCTAAGTTGCTCATGTCAACCTCGTTTCATCCGCAGACGGATGGACAGACAGAGTGAGCAAATTGAAGTATTGCCCAGATCTTTTGTACGGTGGTCCAGCCAGACCAACGCGACTGGGTAGATAGAATACCGCTAACCGAGTTCACAATCAACGCTAGTGTGTCAGAGACCATGAAATATGCGCCATTTGAGCTCAATGGAGGGTACATGCCCTCTATGCTGCGTGAACTAAGGACGGACGGAGTCGTTCACAAGGGGGTGGAGGACTTTGCATGGCAAGCATTGGAGAATCTAGCCAATGCACACGATGCTATCATTGCCGCGCATGTTATACACCAAGCACATTGAACTATGTTCTGGAGCTGCCTGCAGCTCTGCAAGCATGTCAGATTGTGCCTAAGTTTCATGTATCGTTACTTAGGCGATACAACACAAACGATGATGCTATGTTTCCTGATCAGGTGATGCCTGAGCCATATGATTTTGGCGCCAGTGACAAACAGGAATGGTTTGTCGAGGACATCCTGGGCCATCGGTGGCAGGGAGGAATGCACCTCAAATTCGAGGTACGATGGAGTGCGGGTGATACGACATGGGAGTCGTATCACACATGTGCCAAGTTGGCAGCGTTGGATTGGTACTTAGAACTGCAGGGTGTGAAGTGCCCAAATCAGCTTGCTAAGCGCTCACATGCTTAGATTGATGGCAGTTATAAGATGAAGGCCGGATCAGTCAGAGCTCGGATCGACCGAGTATCTGATCTGGATCGGATCACGGTTGTTCCAGATAGATAAGATGGAAATTGATCTATCTGATGAGATAATGCGGATTGTGATGCGGTGGAGATGGTCAGATCAGGTTATGTAACCTGATGATGGGGAATTTAATGTGTTTTTTTCCCACCAACACGTCGACATTTTCGTAATACCATGTCGTACCCTTACCAGCGTACGACCAGTGAGCAGCAGCCTCAGAACCCACAGGGTTCTGGAGGAGGGGGGGATTGCCCCCAGCAAAACATTCAGCAGCCTGTGACGACACCGACTGTGGCGTCGTATCCAGTGGTGTCCCAGTTTGGGCAGAACCCAGCCCAATTTGGACAACCTCCACAGTTTTACCCACCGTTTTTCCAGATGCCATACTTCCCAGGACCAGCTGGTCCTGGACAGCAGATGGGAGGACAGGTGATGTGGGATATGCCAATGCCAATGCAGCAGACCCAGAGTGCAAGTACACTCCTTTTGGATGAGAAAGCACTAACTGCGCCACAGGTAGCACCCATGGACATGGACGACAACGCGGGGCGTCAACAGCAAGGAAAGAGCGAGGTAGTGCAACCTCGATGACAATGAGAGAGGACACCGCCCCCACGAGATACGTATAGAAGAGACCGGAGGCGATCACCTCCGAGGAGTACTGGGGCACAAGGAGGCAGGCCTCGGGAAATAGTAGGGCATAGATGGGATGAACTGTTGAGATATGATTCCTACATCCCTCTCGTTACCAAAGTCCTGATCACTTTCCTTATTTATAATTTTCTTACTAATAATACAATTTTCGTCGCAACGCACCTCAGTCGCTTACCATTACTTGGTCGCTTCTGAGGTGCGTATAGTTATATTAAAATCACTACTCAGTTACTGATTATATCTACCTAGTTATTTCTAACTTCTATTATTAACAGGTAGATATCCGAATATAGTCGCTTACCATTACTTGGTCGCTTCTGAGTTATTTCTAACTTCTATTATTAACAGGTTATGGGCCCCGTCCCTTCCAATTAATAGAAGATTTGCGATCATCAAAGACCCCTGCGACTCAATAGAATATTTTCCCATTATCAAGCATGAGCTCAATGCCTTTACCGTTTTCCATATCAGAGGATCAAAAATGCAAAGGCCACAAAAACTATGCGAGCTGGAAAATCAATATGATTGCCCACAGAAAACCTCGTGGGTTACTAAATTACTGGGAAGACAAAATTGTTGTACCAGTATCTCTACGACTCAAAAAGGATGAACCTCCTACCGAATCGTCGCCGTCACTGCTGCCCATTCTGACCGAAGTTTCCCCCTCTGCATCAACTCAGCCAACCCCCGTACACTCGCGTAACCCGAACGAGCTTGAATACAAGCTCCACGAAAGCGTTGCTTTGTCGTCAATCTTGATCAATTTGTCTGACATTGCTGGATCAGGCATCAACCCTGATGGGACCTCGCATGAGGCCTGGGCGTTCCTAAATAAGCAATACGGTGTTGGAAGTCAGAGGTTAAGAAACATGAGGGAAAGGGAATTGGCGGAGTGCAAATATGTCGATGGAAATAAAGTAGCCGGAGAAGGGGGTCATATCGAAAAAATGAGAATGATGTGCAAAGCAGCAAACGATGCGGGTGCTGACATCACAGATGAGTGATTCATCGTCAAGTTATTGGATTCATTCCCTGAGTCTTGGGACCCAATTGTATCCACGCTGTATGGGGAAATCGACTTGGTTAAGGTTATCCAGACCCTGACTACACATGGCGAACGCATCACAAACAGATCGAACAGATCCAGCATGTCCACGGTGGCTGCCGATACCGTAAAAGCTCTTGAAGCTACGATCCAGGCACTACAAGCCCAGGTTAATGGCTTGTCGAAAAAGGCAAATAACAATTCTGACAAAAAGTGCTCGAACTGTAAAAGAAATGGCCACGTTCAATCTGATTGCTTCCAAGAGGGTGGCGGTAAACAAGGTCAATACCCAACGTGGTGGAAGGGCAAGCGGACTGTATCTCCTCCATTGGCGACGTTCACTTCCGCAACTACTGATGGTGCAGTGGTACTCGGTGGCCACTTTGCACTATCGGCATCAGTTGCTGACATTCCTGATACAATATATCACGATAACGCACCTTCACTAAAACGTGTTGCACTTGCGACTGGCAACGTAGCCCCTAATCCGTCATGCTCGTTTGCAGACTCTGGGTGTACAACACACTTCTTTAAGAATCGCGAAGTGTTTGTCGACTATAAACTAGTCGCCAAACTGGTTGGTCAATCCTCAAAAGAGGGTGCGAACTTCACGATCCTAGGAATAGGAAATGTTGTCATTAGGGTGATCAACGGCGGAAAAGAGCATACATTGATGTTTAGGGATGCGCTTCACGCCCCTGACGTAACGGCAAACCTAATTTCCATCAGTAAATTGGATCTCGCTGGTTGGCACTCAGTCTTTGGTGATCGAAAGGTTCGATTCTTCCACAATAAGGTTGAAGTCTTCACCGGCGAGTTGAAAAACAGAATGTATCTGATCTCGGGATCGTTTACTGTACCTGTCCCAGCAGCATTAACAGCTCGATCACTCCAAAATCCAGTAGACATAACCACATGGCATCGACGCTTCTCCCATTTCGGCATCTCGCGTATCATTGAAGCATCAAAGCTCGTCAATGGTCTCATCATCAAACAGGAGACTATTACAGGCCAGTGTGAGGACTGTATTGTTGCGAATATGAAACGACGACCGTTTGATGGGAGTCCCATGCCTGAGACTATAGTCCTGCGGTCGACGAATATAGACCTGTGGGGTCCAGCTCAGGTAAAATCCGTTGGCGGCGCTGTGTATGCCATGAAATTCCACGATCGGGGTTCCTCACATCGACGTACCTTTTTCCTCCAAAATCGACTCACTGAAACTGTTCTCCAAGCATTCAAAACCTATAAGGCTGAATCAGAAAGGGTCACTGGCCATATAATGGTCTTTGTCCGTACTGATAATGCACCGAAATTCCATAGTACTTTATGGAAAAACTATTTCCGTGAGGAGGGCCTCATCTTTGACCCGACTGTCCCATACTCATCTGCATTGAATGGCACTGCCGAAAGATCAATTGGCGTCACGACTGGTGCTGTCAGGGCCATGTTGATGGATGCAAGGCTGCCTGCGAGATGGTGGGCTGAGGCTTGGGACTTCGCAGACTACGTCGAAAACCGTCTACCATCCAGCCGCCATCCTGGATCAATACCTGAAGAAAAATGGTCTGGTCAACGACAGGATGTCGGACACATACATGTATGGGGCTCAATTGCATATGTTCATGTGCCGAAGGAACAAAGCGGAGGCAAATTGTCTGAGCGGGCTATCAAGGGCCGATTGATTGGAATCGAAGGTTGAGGTACTTATCGGGTACTGATACCCAAGACTGGAGAAGTCGTCCGATCATGGGATGTTCGCTTTGAGGAAGGATCTGGTCACCGTTCCCTCACAGCTGAGGGGGAGTATAATGGAATCAAAATAACCAATGAAAAAACCGACTATGATTTCCTAAATAATCCAGCTCCTTCGAAAACGGATGACCAAGTCAACGAGATCATCACTGATGCACCCGGACCAGCCCCAATGCTACCTGAGCCACCGAAAACTCCAACAAACGAGACCACACCTCTAATTGAGCCACCTCCTGCTCCGAAAAAGTCAAGACCTCGCATCGTATATCCTGCAGCATCGAGAAAGTCAGCACATCTAATCGAGAAATCTCTAGCTGGCACTGGACTAGATGGAAATCTCTCCGACGTCACGACCCTGAGTGATGACAAAAATCATAGCCATTACACCGATGCCCCTGAGACTCCAGCCGCTCTATCAGTAGGATTACCTCCTGAACTCCAAAATCGTTTTGTTCCAATAAACTTTGCTGAGGCGGACGATGTAACCAGGCGTCACCTCTGGAGACCTGCGATGGAAGCGGAAATAGCCCAATGGGATGAGCGAGGAGTTGTCACGCCAATTCCGCGCCCTGCTGGAATCAATACCATAAAGACAAAATGGGTATTCGATCTCAAGGTTGACAGAAACAGATTTCTCATTAGACGACGAGCGCGAAGCGTAGTGAAAAGATTCACTCAAAAGTTAGGAGAACACTATGAAGAATCCTTTGCGGCTGTCGTCAGGTACGAATCCATCAGAATCCTACTGGCTATCATTGCTTCTTGTGGACTAAAACTTGGCCTAATCGACTTTGTCGGCGCTTATCTCAACGCAAAACCCCAGGGTGAAAATTATCTCGAGATACCTGAAGGTTTTGAAGAACATTACAAAATCCATAATGTCAATACTGTCTTAAAAATGAACTATACCATATATGGAACAATGGATGGTGGAAACAACTGGTTTCACGAGCTCAACAAAACATTTATCAAACAGGGTCATCGCCAATCTCGAGCAGACATCTGTATCCAGATCAAATGGACGCAAAATGGCGAATATATCCTATCATCAACATACACCGACGATGTTCTAATGGGCGCTACCTCTGATGGAGTTCTCGACACAACTAAAAAGGAACTTGGTGGGGTATACGAGATAACCGACTTGGGAAAGCCAAACAAAGTACTTGGGATTTCTATAATCGTCAACGATGACACCGGAGACATTACAATCCATCAAAAGCAATTAATTGAAAAGGCTATCTCGATTTTTGGAATGGAAAACGCTAAGCCAAAATACACACCGCTCCCTGCTAATGTTAACTTATCGGATTCCCAACCTAAGCCAATTCCTGAAAAGGACGCCTATTTCATGAAGGATAAACTGTACCGCAAAGTTCTAGGAATGTTAAATCATATTGCCAACGGGACTTGCCCTGACATTGCATTTGCGGTAATGGTGTTGATGCGTTACGCTGAGGATCCGCGTCCAGTCCACTGGCGTCTTGCCCAACATGTCCTTAGGTACTTGAAAACTACGAAAAATCTCGCTATAACGTACCGAAAGAACGGCGACATCAAACCACATGGCTTCTCTGATTCTTCGTATGCCAATGACCCAGATACCCGAAAGTCATCAGCCGGATACGTATTTAATATGGCTGGGGGACCGGTGAGCTGGAAGGCTAAAACGCAGGACCGTGTAAGCACGTCAACTGGTCAGGCTGAATATATTGGTGTATTCGAAGCGGGCAAACAAGCTATGTGGATGTTTTCTTGGCTTGCGGAGGTGGACATACGAGTGGATCGGCCCTTAACTGTTCGGTGCAACAACAACACAGCTGTGGCTCTTACGAAAAATACTAGTGGTCACAGTAAGGTCAAGCACATCAACGTTAGGGTTCATTGGATTCGCGAAGCAGTCAGACATAAGGATATATTTGTCGACCCAATTCCCTCCGAAGAAAACGTTGCCGACATTTTTACGAAAGCGTTACCGTGTCCTCGACTTGAAAAATTGATAGTTGATATGGGTATGTCCTATTCAACTTAATCAACTCCGGGCTGTGAATCCAGGGGGAGTGTTGAGATATGATTCCTACATCCTCTCGTTACCAAAGTCCCGATCACTTTCCTTATTTATAATTTTCTTACTAATAATACAATTTTCGTCGCAACGCACCTCAGTCGCTTACCATTACTTGGTCGCTTCTGAGATGCGTATAGTTATATTAAAATCACTACTCAGTTACTGATTATATCTACCTAGTTATTTCTAACTTCTATTATTAACAGGTAGATATCCGAATATAGTCGCTTACCATTACTTGGTCGCTTCTGAGTTATTTCTAACTTCTATTATTAACATGGACTGTCGGTGAGGACGCAGAATTGAGGTCAACCCTGATGAGCATCGCCGTCACCTCGGCATGTACCATCTCCACGGCGCTTATCGTACGTGGAGAAAGGGAAAGGAAAAGAGATTGGGACGCCGTCGGAGGTTTTGGACCCTCAGGCAGAGGCAGTCTGGAGACGCCTCATATCTGCCGGCCAGCGAGTGCCACCGGAGTCCGCGTTTTTGGCGGATCCGGTGGCTCAGGTGGTGATTATGGGCCTGCTCGATGAGATCGTTATGCTGCAGCAGCGTAATGACAATACAATTAAAACATTCATGAACGCTATGAAGAAGCATCCATCGTTGGAGGAGGACAAAGCGCCTCAGAGCGCGTGACGCAGTACCAGAAGTTGGGGTGTGGGAATCTGGAGAAGTCACTCCGAGTCTGGCTGAGTTATATGACGAGCTCGTGGAGGTTGACAATAGTTTACGAGGACTGTCCTCGTCAACACATGCGCCCTCCCAGCAGTCAGGGGCAAAGCAGCAGGATGAGGTGGTCCTGTTGGAAGTGGAATTTGGGGCAGATGTCCTGCGAGGAGCAGACAGAGTAGTGATGCAGTTTGGAGCAGTGGTGCAGTTTGAGGCATCACTGAGGGTGTATGCATCCGTGGTTCCTATAAAGGACATGAGGACGGACGCTGAAGTCAAAGGGCGACTCCTGACGTTAGCTGCACTCAGTCTGAATGAACCGAGCAATGGGAGTGATTATGGGGGGTCATCAGACAAGACCCCCTCGGAAGGAGAAACCCCCGCTAAACGCCGAGTGTGTTTAGACAAGAAACGCAAGAGAGAGGCTCAGAGGAAGCACAAGGCCACCCGGCAGGCAAAGGTCGATAAAGACCGGGAGGAGCAGGCCACAGGCCGTATTCCTGACAGCCTCGGTGTGTTTGTCAGCGGGACGTCAGTGGAGCGGTCCAATTGGTTCTACGGCGGGGCACTCGACCACCATTTTTACTACTCCCAGCTCACCAATACGGTATTTGTGAGCGATGAAGCCTTGGCTGCAAAGACGCACGAGGAAGAGAAGGGAGAGAGGTATTACCATACCTCGAAGGAATTGAACCATGTAGCACCGAGGGGATTCCCGATGAATCCCCAGCAGTTGTGAAAGCTTTATGAGCTTTCGCAGAACAAGTTCACATCAGTGTCTCTACGCACTGAGGCCTATTATCTGTTGTGCAAGTTTCAGCGCATCAGTATCAACTACTATACTTCGGTGAGAGATAGAACAATGACTCTGGTGTGCTCACCAGAGTACGAGCACATTTCGCCCCCTCTAGATCTTTCCTCCCATCACATGAACATCATGGTCATGTCGACCCCAGATGGGTACCTGCGATGGAAGGACCGAGCCGGAAGACTGTTTTGTTCCAAAGGTGTACATTTCACCTTCGATCTGGACAAGCTGGCGCAGAACGTACTCTACTTCTGTCGACCAGGAATGATGAATTCGGTGTACGGCATTGCAGTGGATCGAGTGTATCACATTCACTGGCGTACTCTCCTGGGCCACACCCTGACGCATGGATTGTCCCCTTCGGGAAGAGCTCGCAGACATTTTGCAAGGCTGTTGGCCTTGATTATTGTGTGTCCTGGGTTGTATTGTGAGGTGGTCGCTCATTACAATGCCGCCAACCCAAGTGCCCCCTTCGTACCCATGAGCTGGACTGATGTCCAGTTCTGACCCCCATATTTTGATGTGGCTAATGCCGTCAACATCACCGATGCTGACGTGCTTTGTGCGATGATAGCCAACCACATACCTCTAGAGTGGGTAGATCACACCTATACTTTTGGCGTGGTCTACCTCAAAAATCAGTTCCTTGCGGCCACAGCATCCATTGACCAGTTCTGCGAGGTCGACGATGAACGTCATTGTCGACTGGACATCTATGGAGAGCCCCCAGCCATTGCACGGTGGGACAATTGGCAATTGCCCACAGATGATGATATGATTTGTCTCCACGCACTACTCGCCCATGAGTCCGATCAAGGTCATGAGTACCTTGAAAGTGGACTGTATTATCTGGTGGGGATGAACCCCAACCGTCGAGATTTATGGCAACGCCGTTCTCGACATGGGCCATATCCCCCCCTCTCTGTCTCACCCGTCACCGTCAGTGCAGGCTCCTACAGCCTCAACATCGTCGGGCCCCATCAACTCATCATCCTCAGTTAACATCAACAATGAGATGAGGATCAATACGGTCCATGAGTTGTCACGTCTGCTGTCTGCGTAAATATTGGAGGCGGCTCATCTCTTTTTCAATTCATACTGTCGGTTAACGTCGGTGTTGTATTTTTTGACAGATGATTTGGACATTTTCGAGCCGTGGAGGACCAGTGTGCCTCCACATTGACCTACATAGTGACCTGGACAAATTGTCCCTCCTTACATCGAGACTGAGTACCAGTTTCAAAGGGGGGCATGTAACATATTGTATTATAGCCCACTAATTAATATACAATTATATTAATTAATTCTTATTACTACTGTACATACATGCTGGCTGCCTTACATAAGCACTGCTGGCACCAGAAGCTGTTTTCTTTGGAAAAATTAAAAAAGAAACATGTTATGTGACTTCCATGACATGTTTCCTTGAGAAATACATAAGCATTTTCTCAGTGTAAAAGTTAAGAAAAACTTCACCTATTTTCTGACTGTTTCCTATTATAAAATCACCTTTTTTTACCATCTTTTTGCCAGTGTAAACACACTGGAAATGTTTATAATTGTTTTTTCTATGTTGCTCAAAGATATAGAAATCATATTTCTCATAGAACTAAGCTTGGAAGAATTTAATCTCTTTTTTTGAATTTTTCTCTTGGATATTTTTATTCTTTTTCTTAAGGCAATATGTGAGAAAGAGATACATTTCATTTTTCAAAGGTAAAATGTCATGGAAACATTGTCTCTCTATTTGTGTTGCCATTGAGTCATTGCTGACTCTCAAATCGACTCTCTCAGAGGCTCTCTGATTGAGTCAATTCCTTTCTCACATATTGCTATTAGATATATGTTATAACTTTCTTGTTGTATTTGACTAAGAAAAAGAATAAAAGTATCCAAGAGAAAAATTCAAAAAAAGAGATTAAATTCTTCCAAGCCTAGTTCTATGAGAAATATGATTTCTATATCTTTGAGCAACATAGAAAGAACAATTATAAACATTTCCAGTGTGTTTACACTGAGTGTGTTTACACTGGCAAAAAAATGGTAAAAAGAGGTGATTTTATAATAGGAAACAGTCAGAAAATAGGTGAAGTTTTTCTTAACTTTTACACTGAGAAAATGCTTATGTATTTTTCAAGGAAACATGTTATAGAAGTTGCATAACATGTTTCTTTTTGAATTTTTCCAAAGGAAACAGCTTCTGCTGCCAGCAGTGAAGGCAGCCAATTTTACTGTCATACTTTGTAGTACTAGAATCGAGTATCGATCTGGTTCTGTTGGTGTGACTGTAAGGCTAACCAAAACTTGACTTTGTTTCATGAATAGACGGTAGGGATCTGAAACCATTGGAGCTACCCCTATAAAATTTTCTAGTTTACCGCACTTTGGCAATCATTAGTCACTGGCGACGGCAAACTCCTTGTAGTATAAAAAGTACTTACCGACTTGTACATACCATCATCAGAGAACAGAGTTTCCTGCTCCCCTTACTCCAGTCTCCCTTACAATCCAGATCTCATTTATAGTCGGCAATGTCAAAGTCATCAGCAGTTGCAGACTATTGCTAGCCCTCGACACACTTGCGCCTTGCAGCTACGGCAGGCATTAACAACGCTTAGACCTTGCTAAGCTTACTGTGTTCTTGCCGCTTATATTGCCATGTTCACTTACCGCTTCTTCCATAGGTGCTTTTGCCTTAGCGCTTGACACTTGCTGACCCCTTTGCTGACTTTACCTTATTTTCATAGGTCCACTAACCAAACTCAGCACCACAGTCGCTATGGAACAACCAGTCCAGCGCATGCCGCCATGCAACCACTTTTCGGCACCAAAATGGGACGAGTCTAAGCCACGGGAGCTCTCTCAGTATTTCAAGGAATTAGAGTATTTATTCAGGGATTGTGGAATTACCGACCACACACAGATGAAGAAATATGCAGCAAGATACGTGTCATATGACACGGCAGAGACATGGACAGGTCTGACTGAATTTGCTGCCTTTGTTCCTGCCACACTGCCAGTTCCAGCCCAAGGCACCTCATATGAAGACTAGAAGACGGCAGTAATCCAGTTGTACCCTGGCACTGAGGAGGCTACCCAATACACGGTAAATGAGTTGCAGAAACTGGTACAGGAATCATTCAACAACGGCACATCTTTGCTTGGCACATTCTCTATGTATTACCGTGAATTCCAGAAGATCGCTAGGTGGCTAGTGCAAAACGGCAAGCTTTATATTAACAAGGAACGTTGCCTATTCCAACAAGGCATCCTGACTTCACTTTGGACTCGTATTGCTCGTTGCCTAGAAATTGTTTGACAGACCCATCACCCAGAGGAGCCCTACAACATTGCCGATGTCTTTGAAGCCGGTAAATGGGTTCTCAAGGGAATGGACACTGGCGTTGGGCTGCAATGCACTAGGGTGAGCCCACCACCTGAGCAAACCAATGGTATCATTCCCATCCCGCCTCCTCCTGCTGACTTTGTTAAGGAAGATCTCAATGCTGCCATTACTGCCGCCATCGCATCCACTATGACTCGTATTGAAACTATGATTACAACCAATCTCGCTGCTAACCGACCCACTAATATACCTGCGCCAGGCCCTTGCCATTTTTGTGGGGAAATTGGCCACACTATGACTAGAAGATGCTGTGCTACATTAGAAAATTACATTTGGCAAGGCAGAATTTGAAGGGCTATTGACAGCAAGATAGTTCTTACCACTGGCGCTACCATCCCCAACTATCCAGACAAGAAGTCTTTCCAGGAGCGAGTTGATGAATGGCATATGCGCAATCTAAGACAAATCATTACCGGCATGCTTTCTGGCAATGCCAATCCCAATTCTGAGCAGGCAACCCAACAGCAAATGATCCACAAGGTTTTACACTTTGACAGTGTTGGCAACTGTCCCACTTTCTCACAGGAAGAACATATTGCTAAGCTACAGAAGGAATTGGATTCGCTGAAAAATCAGGTTTTTGATGGGGTTGAAGTTAAGCAGCCTAAACAGCCTCTTAAAGGATATAAGCCCATGTCACCTGCTAGCAAGTTACTAACTTCTGCTCCTGCTGCACCACCGGTTACCACCTCAGAACCGTCCTCATCCGCTGCCGCTCCCAAAATGCCTTTACTGCCTCTCCATGCCTACTCAGGGATTCCTGACCAATATCATGCTCCCGCACAGCAAAATTTTGCCGCTCCTGAGAAGCGTGTCAAACGAACATGGAGAAAACCCAGCAATCCTTACCATCACTCAAGAATCGCACGCTATTTGCTCGGTTGCGCTAACTGTAGACAACAAGCACGAGGTAGAGGCGATTGTGGATAGCGGTTCTCAAATTATTTCCATGGCAGCTGAAGTTGCTAACGATTTGGGCCTCATTTATGACCCTACTGTTATACTAAACATGCAGAGCGCTAACGGCACAGTAGACAGATTCCTAGGTCTAGCCAAGAATGTGCCTTGCACTCTTGGCAACATCACTTTCTACCTTCAAATACACATTTTGTGATCCCCGGCATATGACTTACTACTCAGCAGACCCTTTGATGTCTTGGCGCAATCAGTTGTCAAGACCATTACCAACGATGAAATCACCCTAACAATTAGTGACCCTAATTCCAGAATTCAACGAACGGTGCTGATGTTCCCTAGGGGACAACAAAAAGGCACCCGTGCTAAGCCCCTGGAATTTACCAACCAACATGCCAACAAACGACCCAACAGGTGTTTTCACAAACCATCAAGGAGGTGATTGGCAATGATCATGGAGATGTGGCGCTAACGCTTGAATATGACCATTATACTAGTCTCGTAAATATTGTGTCTACCGCTTTTCTTGACAAAGAAGTCTTAATTCCCTTATCTGCTACTGACACTGAGCTTTTCCAGGAAAACCAAAATATTACCGACTCCTCTCTAGCGTACTTATACCTTACTACTCCAGAATCATTTCAAAATATTGTGTCTACCAATACTTATCTCACTACCCTTCCAGGAGCCTCGTCTCCTGCCATTCTCGGACTTGCCACTCCTCAGGCTACATTTCCCCTTTCCACCTCTGTATATAACCAGGCTAACATTCCCAAAAGGAAAAGAGTTCAAGTCAAAAAGAAATATAAGCCAGTCGCTCTCAAAACAAACCTGTTGCTACACACTCTCCCAAGACTTTTAGAATCAAGGGTCAGATCATTGGTGACCCTCTTGCCAACATGCCAACCTTATTACCAAATCCACCACCCTTTCAGCCCACAGGACGTTTTACCACAGAACGCCAGCAACAGTTTGCCAAGAAGCATGACACTGGGTTTTTGACCAAAGATGAGTTGGATGTTCTTACCGATCTTGTTGCTAAGCAAAATAAAGCCTTCACTTGGGAGGACTCAGAACGCGGTAGCCTTTGTACAGACTTCTTCCTGCCTGTTGTAATCCTGACCATTCCTCACATGCCGTGGACTGAGCACAACCAACCATTACCACCTGGAATCGAAGCCGAGGTCTGCCAAATTATAAGGACCAAGATTAAGGCTGGCATCTATGAGCCCTCAAACAGTTCTTACCGCTCCCAATGGTTTTGTGTCCTCAAAAAGAACGGCAATCTACGCATAGTCCATAGCCTTGAACTGCTGAACAGGGTTACTATACGACACTCTGGCATACCGCCTTTTCCTGACCACGTTGCCGAGTCCTTTGCCGGGCACATTTGTGGCACCACTCTTGACCTCTACGTTGGCTATGACAGACACCTGATACACCCTTCTTCCTGTGACCTCACTACTTTTCAAACCCTGTTTGGCGCATTGCGCCTAGTCACTTTACTGATGGGCTGGACAAACTCAGTCCCCATATTCCATGACGACATCACTTTCATCCTCCAACCCAAGATTCCACATAATGTCCTTAGCTTCATTGATGACATTGGTGTCAAAGGCCCCAAAGACTGGCGACTTGTAAATGGCTTACCGGCGACCCATCCTAACAACCCCAACATTTGCTTAGCATTATGGGAGTTTTTCCAGCTGCTCAACTGAGTTCTCCAATGTATGAAGTATAGCAGTGGAACCTTTAGCAGCCACAAGCTCCTCCTTTGCGTGCCAAGGTTCAAAATACTTGGTCACATATGCACTCCCAATGGATGCATTCCCGACAAATCTCACTTAGCACTTCTGGAGCGATAGGGTCCTTGCCACGGCTTATCTGAAGTTCATGCCTTTCTCGGGACTGTTGGCATTCTCAGGATATTTGTCAAGAACTTTGCCCATCGTGCACATGCTCTTAACCGACTCACCCGTGCCAACAAGCCCTTTGAATTTGGGCCAGACCAGGTCACTGCACAACGAGACTTAATAAAAGCCCTACAAGACGTCAAGCCCTTGGTTCCCCTGCCGACCCTGTTATCTTGGTGGTAGATACCTTGTACATTGCCGTTGGCTACTTCCTGTGCCAGTGCCTTAGCAACAATTGGAAACAGCAACGCTACAACTGCTTTGGGTCTATCATGCTAAATGACCAGGAATCTCACTACAGTCAGCCTAAACTAGAGCTCTATGAACTTTTCAAAGCCTTCTGGTCGCTAAAGATGTATTTGATTGGCATACAAAACCTTATTGTTGAAGTCGACGCTAGGTACATCAAAGGCATGCTGCAGAATCCCGACATCCAGCCATCTGCTAGTATGAGTAGTCGCTATTCTCATGTTTCACTTTGAATTGATACATGTTAAGAGCTCTTTCCACGGACCTGATGGACTCTCTAGGTGACCACGGCAGCCTGGCAACCCGGCAGTGGATCTACAGGCTGATAGCAATTTCGAGGACTGGATCGACCGATTACATGGTTTTGTGCACCTTATACAACAACCAATTCCCTTGCTATGTTGACAACAGTCTACCAGCATCCTTTTACATCCCCTTGTCCCTTACCAACCTGAGACCTTTAGCGCACCTCTCACATTCTACACAGCAAGCATCCAAGGCCAATACTTGCCTCCAGTAAAGATCGTACAAGAATCCCATCCACTAAGAGAAGACAGCAAAAACCTGACATGTGATGCTGTTTCCCGTTCTGCTAAGGCAAAGGTGGAAGACAGTTGCCTGTTGATAGTTGAACAATGGATACAAGACCTCAAGCGACCAGCAGGCCCTACCAACAAACAATTCACGACCTTTATCTGATACGCTACCCATTTCTTCTTTACCGACAACCGCCTTTGGCGACGGAATCGAGATGGTGCTCACAAGCTGATCATCAAGCCAGAAAGTCACTTATGCATGATGAACTAGGATATAGAGGTTTGTATGCTACCCAAGCCTCTCTTTTAGAATGATTCTGGTGGCCACACGCTAGGGCCAACATTGCCTGGTACATTAAGACTTGCCACCTCTGCCAAATACAACAAACACGCCAAGTGCTTATCCTGCCAACCATTGCAATGCCAGCTCCCCTCTTCAGCAAGATCTATATCAATACCATGCATATGCCCAAATCCGGTTGCTACAAGTACATTATTCAAGGTTGTTGCTTGCTAATCCACTGGCCTGAATTTTGAATGCTTCAAAGAGAAAACATGGAGGTGGTCACTAAGTGGCTGTTTGAGGATGTCATTTGCCGTTGGGGAGCACTAAGGGAAATTGTCACGGATAACGGTGCGCCCATTATCAAAGCACTAATGTATCTCACCAAGAAATACAACATCCATCACATTCAAATATCTGGCTACAACAAATGTGCCAATGGTCTGGTAGAACGACCACACTTTGACGTTTGGCAAGTGCTCTTCAAGACAGTCAATGGCAGCAAATCTCATTGGAGTGAAGCTACATACTCAGTATTTTGGTCAGAAAGAGTTACCATTCATAAGCGCATGGGTTGTTCTCTCTATTACGCAGCTACTGGCACCCATCCTTTACTCCCTGCCAACATTATAGAAGCAACCTACCTTCAGCCAGCACCCAACAGCATCTTAGCAACTACCGACCTGATCACCAGACAAGCCATTGATCTCCAAAGAAGAAAAGAAGATTTAGAGCAACTTCACAAGGTAGTCTTTAGCGCCCATTGCCAAGTAGCCCTGTGCTTTGAGACCAAGCATAGCGCTACTATCAAGGATTACAATTTCCTGAGAGGAGCGCTAGTGCTTATGTGCAACTCCAAAATTGAGACCTCCTACAACAAGAAAATGTGCCCGCGCTATTTGGGACCTTTGGTAGTTATCTCTTGTAACCATGGAGGCGCTTACGTGCTCTGTGAATTAGATGGCTCAGTACTGCATTGACCTGTTGCCGCCTTTTGCCTACTGCCATATCTCACTAGAGAACAAATTGACTTGCTGCTTGAAGCGCTAGATATTGAAACCACCAAACTCAGAGAACTTGAAGAAACGGACTTATTGGATGATGATGATTTGCCAACTCTGGCTGAAGAAGAAGAAAATGATTAGAAAGGACTATATATATGTTGATAAGCTCTCTTTTTTTATTACTTACCTTACTTATCTTTCTTGCTGATACTTATTATACTATATCCAACAGACATTTCCTTACATAGTCAAGCTGCAGCGTTAGTGTGTTACCAACGCTTAGCGCACTGCGCAACTCTCGCCAAGGGTTTTTTGCTATGATGATTTACTGAGTGTTTCCCTTTTCCTCAAAATTTGACCAAGTCCCTCACCTACTATTCCTCTTGCTAAAACCTTCCTTAAGAATGCTTGCTGCTTGCTTTCTCTTTGCTTTACTTTCTTTGCTCTGTGCTGTTGCGCTAACCCAGATTACGGGACTTATCCTTTCACTTGGCAAGGAGGTGGAAAAATATATATGCGCAAACAGTAACAAGAAAAATATACATAAATGTCCTATCTACGCTAAGGTCTGTTTACTCGCTATCATCGTCCATTGGCAAGGAGTCGCTGGAAACTGGCAGGGAAGACTTGTGAAGAGGTAGGAGGTCGCCTAATAGGATATTGTTGGTGGTTTGCCAATCCATGGCGGCTTGGCAATTGTCTTGGTAATCATGCAGAATGTGTAGGCTGTGACCCAAGTTGGAATAGCGCAAGTGAAGTGCCATGAGCTGGCCCCGGACTCATTCCTGTTCCCGCTCCAGTGTCGTCGCCATTGTTGCTGCCCTCCTTGAAAACCTCTCCAGCATCTCCCATGTGTTAAGTGCAACCACCAGGTACATGAGGTCTTGTCCCAGCCAGTTAAAAGTGTCGCCAGTAACCATTGGCTGTGGCTGGGGAGTCCAGGCAGGGTTTATCCTAGCGATGACAGGTTGCCTAGGTTCCAACCCAGCAACGTCCTTGGGGTCAGACAGCCAGACCAGATCAGTGCTCAGCATGAATTAGTGAAAGCCTTACAAGATGCCAAGCTACTTGTTCCTGCTGACTATGCCTCTGCCAACTGTCAGGGGACTCCTCCTCAATCTCTCTTCTCCACCTTCTTTTCCAGTCACAATTTTCTTTTCTGAAGCTCTGGAGAACTTTGGAGCAATTTACATGCTCCTGGCTGGTTACAATTTCCTTCTCTAGAGCTCTGGAGAACTCCAGAGCATTTCCCACACCTCTGGAGTTCTCCTAGCCTCCCAGAGCTAGCTATTAACTACTGTACAGTTGCTCCCATGCCTTCCACCCCCATACTGATGCACTGCATCAGCAGAGGAATCCTCAGACTTGTTCTCTTTAGATTTCTCTTTGCCAAGTGATTAGTTATTGACTGTATTATTTCTACTTTTGCTAATACACTTTGGATTTCCCTCTGTCAGTTGTGTGATTAGCCACAACCTCTAGAGGTCACTTTTACAGCAGAACAAGTCTTCTAATTACAGTCTGGAAGCCCCTTATAGCTGTCAGAAGAATTCTCTGGCTTCTATCTGTCACTTCTCCACCAGTCTTAAGCATCTGTGCCTTCTATGTCTCAGCTTGCCTCTTCAGACACTCCTCTGGACACTACAGCTCCTCAGGATAAAGCCTGGACTCACTTGCTCTATTTGGAGGCCCAAGTTCAGCGTACTCAAGCTTCTATTACTCACCACACTGCCAGACTCTCCACCCTCTGACAAACCAACAAAACCATTTCCGACTCCCTCCAGCCTCCTAGAGCACCTAAACTCTACTCTCTTGGTTGCTGCAGCAACCTCAGCAGTGGAACTGTCCCCTGCTGCTCAGCCACCTGCTCTGGATTCTCCAGCAGCCCAAGGTGCCCTATGCATGCTCCTTCCATGACCAGCAATCCTGGATGCCTATGATGGCAACTATATGACTGGAGAATAATTTCTACAGTCATGCCTCACCTATATCCAGCTCTGCAAAGATGACTTTGTCTCTGATGACCTGAAAATTGCATGGGTTCTCTCCTACATAAAATCTGGAAGAGCAGCCATCTACACACTGAGGGTTTTCCAATGCCCTGGAGGAGTTGCAGGGTTTGCAAGCTGGGCTGCATTTGAGCAGGAGTTCTAAAATGAGTTCTTTCCTCAAAACCTGGCTAAAATAGCTGTGCTGGTTTTCCAAGACAGGGACCAGTATAGACAAGGATAGCAATTGCTGGACAAATATATTGACTCCTTCTGTGCACTAGTTAAGCAGGCTGGGTACCCTGATGGTCTGCAACTCTGCCTCACCTTCTGGAAAGGGCTCCAATCAACTCTCATGGAGCGCATCAACAATCTTGCAGAAGGATGCCCAGCTGACAATCAAGTTGACTCTTAGTACTGAGTAGCCCAGGACCAGTGGCAGCTCATAGAACTCAAGTGCAGCCTGCAACGAGCTCTGGCCTTGGCAATAGCACTGTGCCCTCTCGTCTTCTTTTCCTGCCCTGGAGCAGCATGCCAACACTGTCCTCTGGAGCCTCTATGTACATGAACTCCTCCTGCCAATGTACCAACATACTCTTATCTATGCCAGTGCTGTGGCATCCCTAGCTACTTTGCACGCCATTGCCCGCTTGGCCTCAAGGTGTGCTACCTTGCCCCAGAGGAGCAGGAAGAGCTGCTCCTGCAGCTCTTGGCAGCCAAGAATACAGCTGGAGCGCTCTCTCCAGATATTGTGGCACCAGAGACTCCGGAGCAGGAGCAGAGTGCAAATGTGCTAGGAGAAGGGTGCTCAGAGGATTTTTATAGAAGCAACAGGTGAAGAGTATGCCCCTGCCACTTAGTGCAAATCAATTTGCATGTCTATCCATAGAAGAGCCCAATACAATCCCTGTGGACACTTTGACACCTACAATTGTAAGCATACCCCCTGACATATCTGAAAGCCCCCCGGCCTTGCCAATTCCTCCTACTGAGTCTCCTCAACCCCATACTCCTGCCTGGAAATATTGCCTCCCAAGATGCTATGTAGTAGCCTCCATGCCTTTGGCCAACTTGCTCTAGCTAAAGGTAGAGGTTGAGACAACCGACATCCAGCAGACCCAGAGCATGGATGCTCTCCTAGACTCTGGAGCACTAGGGCTCTTTGTGGATGCTGACTATGTGGCTAGACACCAACTCACAACTTGGCCTCTCCTCTTCTCCATTCCAGTCTACAATATTGACAGTACCCTCAATGAAGCAAGTTCTATCTGTGCTATTGTAGACCTAGTTCTGTGCTACTGGGCCCACACTGAGCATGCTACCCTTGCAGTCACCAGCTTGGGAAAGCAGGACATGATTCTAGAGTATACATGGCTTTGGGAGGCAACTCAGAGATAGACTGGACCACCAGAGAGGTGAGCATGAGCTGGTGCCTCTAGCGCTGTGCCACCTGTGCTGAGGAGGCAAGGACAGAGCAGTGTACTGCTGTGCAGGAATACACAGTCATCCGGGCCTGCTGAGCAGGATACATCCCCTTTGCTGACCTGGACCTGTTTGACTTCCCACCCCTGGCAGTCTCTTATAAAGAGGCTCTCTATGAGGACACCAGACATAGCAGTAGGAAAGCCACCATGGAAGATGGTTGCAAAGGAGAACTCCTGCCTGCTCTAGACCCAGAAGTACCAGATGAGGCTATTGAGGTAGGGGACCACATCTATGCCATGGCATTACATTCTCTACCATCAGCTGAAGAGATCCGGGCCAGCCAGACCACTTCTCCATAGTTGGCTCAGGCCTTTGCCACCAATACCTTGTCTCACCCATTCCAGGATACTGTCCCAGACCATCTGCACAACTTTGAGGATGTTTTTTCCAAGGCCTCACTTGACTCTCTCCCAGAGTGCAAGTAGTGGAATCATGCTATCAAGCTCTTACCTGACTCAAAGCCTGCCAACTGCAAGGTGTACCTACTGGCACCCAAGGAGCAGGATGAGTTAGAGCATGCAAAACTTCATTGTAGAAGTCAATGCTAGATATATCAAAGGCATGCTGCAGAATCCCAACATCCAGCCATCTGCTAGTATGAATTGTTGGATAGTTACTATCCTCATGTTTCACTTTGAATTGGTACACAGCAAAAGCTCTTTTCACAGACCAGATAGACTCTCTAAGTGATCACAGCAGCTTGGTGACCTGGCAGTAGATCTACAGACTGATAGCAACTTTGAAGACTGGATCAACCAGCTATATGGCTTCATACACCTTATCCAACAACTAATTCCTCTGTTGCATCAACAACAACCAACTAGTATCCTTTTATATCACATTATTTCTTACTGACCTGAGATCTTTAGTGCACTACTCACATTCTATATGGCAAGCATCTTTGGCCAAAACTCACCTCCAGTGAAAATTGTATAAGAACCTCATCCACTAAAAGAAAACAGCAGAAATTTGACATACAATGCTGTGCCACAATCCACTAAGGCAAAGATAGAAGATAGTCATTTAATAACCATTGAGCAATAGATTCAAGATCTCAAGTGACTGGCAGACCTTACCAATGAACAATACACTACATTTATCTACTATACCACAAACTTCTTCTTTACCGACAACTGTCTTTGGCAGCAAAATTGAGATGGTGCTCACAAACTAGTTATTAAGCTAAAAACTCACTTATGAGTTCTGTGCGCTATGCATGATGAGCTTGAACATAGAGGTCTTTATGATATCCAAGCCTCTCTTTTAGAATGCTTTGGGTAGCCACACACTAGTGTCAATATTGCCTAATACATTAGGACTTGCCACCTCTGCCAAATTCAGCAAACATGCCAAGTACTTATCTCACTAACTATTGCAATGTCAGCTCCCCTCTTCAGCAAAATTTACATAGACACCATGCACATGTCTAAATCTAGTCACTACAAGTACATCATTCAAGGTCACTGCTTGCTAATCTACTGGCCTGAATTTCAGATGCTTCAAAGAGAAAATATCAAGGCAGTTGCCAAGTGGCTATTTGAAGATGTCATTTGCTGGTGGGGAGCGCTAAAAGAGATTGTCATAAACAACGGTGCACCAATTATCAAAGCACTAACATATCTTGCCAAAAAGTACAATATCCATTATATTTGAGTATCTGGCTACAACAAGCATGCTAACAGATTGGTAGAGAGACCACACTTTGACATTCAGCAAGTGCTCTTCAAGGCAGTCAATAGCAACAAAGCTCATTGGAGTGAAGCAACATACTCAGTATTTTGATTGGAAAGTGCCACAATTTGTGAATTGTTCTCCCTATTATGTGGCTACTGGCACCCATCCTTTACTCCCTGCTGACATTATAGAAGTGACCTATCTTCAACTAGCACCCAACAACATCTTAGCAACTACCAACTTGGTTGCCAGACAAGCTATTGACTTCTAACAAAGAAAAGAAGATTTAGAGCGACTCCATAAAGTAGTCTTTAGCACTCATCACCAAGCAGCCCTGCAGTTCAAGACCAAACATAGCACTACTGTCAAGGATTACAACTTTCCAAGAGGAGTGCTAGTAGACCTTCTACAACAAAAAAATGTGCCCATGCTATTTGGAATGTTTGGTAGTTATCTCTTGTAACTATAAAGGCGCTTACATGCTCTGTGAATTAGATAGTTGAGTCTTACACAGATCTGTTGCCATCTTTTGCTTGCTGCCATATCTTGCCAGAGAACAAATTGACTTGCCACTTGAAGTGCTAGATACTGACACTGCTAAGCTTCAAGAACTTGAAAAAACTGATTTATTGGACAATGATGACTTGCTGACTATGTTTGAAGAAGAAGAAAATGATTAGAAAAAATAATTGCACTAAGCTCTCTCTTTCTATTACTTATTCTACTTATCTTTTTTGCCAATACTTACTGTACTATATTCAACAGACATTTGCTTCTGTAGTCAAGCCACAGCACTAGCATGTTGCCAACACTTAGTGCACTGTGCAACTCTCACCAAGGTTTTTTACTATGATGACTTACTGAGTGTTTCCCTTTCCAAAAATCTAGCTAAGTCCCATACAGCTTTGTTACACTTTCAAATACTTAGTACAAGGGACTCAAGAAACTAATATTTATACAGACTAGTTACAAAAAGCTATACAATAATGGCCTATCTATGCTAAGGTCTGTTTAGTTGCTAACATTGTCCATTGGCAAGCTGTCATCAGAAATCAGCAGAGAGGAGTTGCAAAGAGGTAAAAGGTCATCCAGCTAAATATTGTTGGCAGTCTGCCAATCCAAGGCAGCTTGGCAGTTGTCTTGATAATGCTGGAATATGGCAAGACCATGATTAAAATTGGAATAGTGCAGTCTAAGTGCCATGAGCTGGCCTCAAATTTATTTCTGCTCTTGATCTATAACTGACTCCATCATTGCCACCCTCCTTGAAAACTTCTTTAGCATTTCTCATGGGTTGAGCACCACCACTGGGTAGACAAGGTCTTAACTCAACCAATTGAAGGTATTGCCAGTAACAGTAGGCTGCAGCTGGGGGGTCTAGGCTAGATTAATTCTAGCAACAACAGAGTACCTAAGCTCCAACCCAGCAACATCCTTAGAGTCAGACACCTCTCAAGGGGCAACATTACTGTATGGTGGCAGCCATTGCTACTCTGATTCTTCCCTAGCAGCTTCTGCCAGTCTCTCCTCTTCTTCTGCCACTGCCTTTCTTGCTGGTTCATTCTCCTCACCATCTTCCCACTGCATTGCTAAGGTCTCATCTTCTTTCTCTTCAGCATTCTCATCTCCTTCTATTGCCACCACCTCAGCCTTCTCTCCAGAGCCCTCCCTCATTTTGATGTCTACATAGACCTCTTTCTGCCCCTCCTGTAGTGCTGAGTTGCCAACCACCTTTTATTCTCCCAAATTGCCAACTGCTTCCTGCTCTCCTGACTCCTGCTCATCACTAAAAGATCTTATTGCCAGTTGAACAGGCAACAAGAGGCTACTAGGACCAGCCTCTGTGTCAGGAGGCAGTAGGCAGCTTGCCACCAAGGCTTTCTCCAAGTTCTCCATCTTAGTATCTTTGGGGGCTAGTGAGGAGGAAGGTGATAACACCACATGAAGGCACTTTGCTTGGCCCTTCCCTTTGCTGAGGGAAGGGGCTTGTTGTTTTTCTGGGACCAAAGTCTCTTGGTGCTCCCCAGTGCCTTAATTACTGACCATCTCAGTTCCATCTCCTTGGCATGTTGGCAATGCCAATGAAACATGTCCAATAACTGCTATTCCTCCAGCAGCAACCTTTTTTTTTTGCACCTCTACAAACTCCTTCATTTTTCTTACTAAAATGGCACAAGAAAATGTTTTCTACAAGTGCATCTGGCACACCACCACCCTCATGACTCTTAGCACCATCAATTGTACAGGCATGTTTCAGAGCCTCACAGCGGTAGCATGGCTGTGTATCAGCTGGAAACTAACAACTCTCTGAGTTGTTATCTGCCCAGCATTTGTTGCATTACCATCAGAAGTTAATAGCAAGGCTAAAGAAAAAGAAGTTACTTACTGCTCCTCATGCTGCCTTGAATTCTTGCTGGGTTGCCAGGGAAATGGTCTTTTTCCTTTTCATTTCCTCCATGACAACTCCAGCTTCCTGCTCCTCATTTAAGACAGCCTCCTCTCAACATAGCAACAATATCTCTTTGAGCTCCTTATCATTGAAGGAGGACTGTGTTGGCACCTATAACTGATTCAGCCAATTTAAGCCTGAATTCAAGAAGTACCACTTACCGCATATTGAGGAGCCACCTTGCAACTCTGTAAGTTTTGTTAGCAACCATCGCTAATGGCAAGAAAAATCAAAACATACCTTGCATTTAGAAGCACCTGCCAGCTTCTTCAGCGAGCCTAACTGGCTAGCTGGCAACACTGGGCTCAAAGTGCTGCCAGTGCAATCAACCTTACCAGATCCTTCTGCTACAATTTCCTGCCTCTTGGCAGCAGGCACTTTCTCCTTGGCAACTTCCTCCATCTCCTCTGCTAGCTTCCTGACTCTCTTTTACTCTTCCACTCTTCCAATGCCCTGGTGATCTCCCAGGAGTTGGGGGAGATCTCCTGTTGCCTTGCCATAATCTCCTCCTCTACCTGCATGCATGCCAGTAGTGCCAAGACCTCCTGTTTACTATAAGGAGACAAATCAGACCAATGCTAAATTAAAAGAATAAGTTAGAAATACTCACTCTGCTGCAGATATGCTTACTGTCATCAGTAACGCTCTAGACAAGATATTCTTCAACTTGTCCTCAATAGTTGGAATGAGAAGAGGTGCCTAGTAACATGATCAGCTAGTGACACAGCAAGAAAAAGAAGCACTTGCAAAACAAGAATAAGGTGCTAACTACTCAGCACCTCAGTGATCCAAATAATGAGACTGGCACCACTTCCAAACCTCAATTTCACAATCTCAGCCCATGCCAAGAATGCACACCTCTAACCACTGCTCATATAACTTCATTACAGCAACTACCAAGTTCACAGGCACTTCTGAGCTAACGCCATTGATATGCTTGAGAAAACTGTTTGCCTTGGCAATGTAGGTGTGTGCCATATTTTGGGCCTCAATAGTGGAGACAGGGGGCAGAGTTGGAATATAGAGTGATATATTAATTAATGGGAGTGTTAGGTGAAGTCAGAGAGAAGAGATGAAGTTCAAACTCATATGCTAGGACTATAAATAAAATCTGAAAAACACATGGGCCACTTAGTAATAGTAACTATATTTGGTGACTGAGGACAATCAATTTTTCAGTTGAGAGGAGATGATAGAACTCCATACAGGATCAGCACATCAATAGCAGGCTACAGCAACACAGCACAGGCATGGCACTAGCTTAGGATACCTTAGCGCTGATACAATGCTGTACCAGCAGTCAGAGACACAAACATGCACCAGAAGTCAAAATAAACATTTAATTATAAGGCTGAAAACTGTAAGCCTCCTGGTAGCAGTCTCAACAAATTATATCTTCAAAAACACTCCAATAAATACACAGAAAGTACAGAACAAAGGGCAAGGACCAACTTAGGCTATCAACTCAACAATAGTCCAGCCACTGTTATGGAGAGGGGAAGCATAGAGCTGGCAAGTGGAGTAGATTGGCATCAATCTGGAGTGATCTGGATCAATAGAAGATCTGATCTACAAATAACCAGATTGGAATATTTTGATGAAAAGAAGAAATAAATAGAATGATGGCACAAGCATTGAATGGAGGAAGGAAGAGATGAATAGAATGGTGGCACATACATTGAATGGAGGAAGGAAGAGATGAATAGAATAATAGCACTGAAACATGCATCATCAAAATAGAAAATGGAACGGCAAATTAGGTCAAAAATGCTGAGAGGTCAAGAGTAAAAGTCATGTGATCTGGTGGTCTGTGCACTGGAAAATTAGTATAAATAGTCTAAGTAAAGTAGAGAATAATCAGGCATTTAATAAGCAAAAGCTCAGTAGTTTCCAGAGAGTGAATTATTTAGGCTAGAGTTTATTGGACACCTCTTATTGGAAGGCTATTGGTAGACAAAGGCTCAGTGATTCCCAGGGAGTGAACTACTTAGGCTGGAGTTTATTGAGAACTTTCTTCTGCCCATCAGAATATTTGATATTCTATAAAGCACCCAATACATCAAGTTTTATCATTAAGCACCAATGTGGATTAGAGGTCACTTTCTAAGACTTTAAGAAAGCCTCAGAACTATCAGTACTACTTGCAACTAAGTACTACAGTGCATGCTATTTTGGCAATATTTGATAGCTATGCATGGCAAGAAAAAGATCTTATCAAAGATAGTCCTGATGACAGACAGAATAACAACTGACAAATAGCATCAGTCACTGATGACAGCACTTAGTGAGAAGATTGATAATCTATCAAAAATGATAACAGTTTGGTGTTTGATCTTGGCATCTGACAGCGCTTAGCACCTTGATTTAGCATCTGACATTGCTTAGCATATTAGACAGACAGAAGATTGATAGATTGGTAGTTTAGCATCACAATCTGCTATCTAGCACTGCTTAGCATGTTGAATGGATAGTAGAGATCTGAAACCATTAGAGCCATCCTATAAAATTTTCCAGTTCACTGTACTTTGGCATTATTAGTTACTTGGCAATAGTGAACTCCTTGTAGTATAAAAAGTATTTACTAACTTGTGCATACCTAGTAGAACAGAGTTTCTTGCTCCCTGTGTCAGAGGACTCCTCATTCCTTTCTTCTTTCACTCTTTATTCCTTCACTCCCCCTTCATTCACTTCCTTATTTCTTCTATCATTCTCTCATTTTGCTGTTACTACTTTCTCAATACTATCTGTTAGTACTATTCTTAATCTTTGAGGTGCTCTGGTTCTTTAGCTATCACTCAGACAAGTGTGGGCCCTTCAGCACTGCTCCAGACTGCTTATATAAGCCAGAGTTTGCCTTTCTGACTTCTAAAGTTCGGAGTTTCCCTCCTTTATTTGTACAGTTGTTTGGTTAGTCAATTTTTGAGTTTTTAAGGTTTTGTTGTACTGTACAGTTGTTTCCCATGCTTCAGAAGCCCCAGAAGTGTCCAACCTGACATAGGGAATCTCTAGACTTGTTCTCTTTGGATCTCCCTTTGCCAGGTGAGTAGCTACCTTGATATTGTCAGTATATATTCTAATACACTTTGGATCTCCCTCTGC
>QGOA01013325.1:0-25853 GCA_003313075.1 Termitomyces sp. MG16
CATCCTGCGTGTTACCCCCCCCAACGGCCACCCCTGCTCCCGTGCCATACAGCACGCCCTCCATAATGCCAAAACGGAGCAGCACTCGTGGTTAAGGCAACAAGCCTCGCACACCAACAAGTCCCTCCGGAACGACAGGCTGGGGGCCTCGAAAAGGCATGGCACCGTCTGACGAGCACAGTGCACACACTGGGTCGACGTTAGCGGCGACCACAAGGTACAACATCACTTACCGGCCTGTTGCTGACGCACCACGCATGGGTGGGCAACCCCTGGGGCCTCTCAAGGGCCTGCTCAAACGACGACTGCGACATGACTGCCCACGGGATACGTAGATCCTCTGGAACTGTCAATATGGTACCAGGGGCCATCTCCGACCGACGAAAACGAGGGGCGGCCAGACGAGGGTGAGGTGAGGGAGGAGGGCGGGGGGGCCGGACAGTCATCCATGCGACAGTGGGCACGGGACGACCAGAGCCCGGCTGAGGAATCGACCTGGGAACTGACGCCGGGAGACTAGCTTTCTCCATGGTCCATCCTACCACTCTCCCTAATGTCAACTCTCTGCAATGGCCATCCTTGATGCATATTGAATACTTGAACCCACAACATCTATTCCACCACCTCTATAGTCAGAGTAAACCTGGACTAGTGTATGGCTCTACAATGGAACATTCTTGCATCGTGGTTTAACCAGCATTCCAACTTCCTTCTGCTTCAGCAGCTCATATCTACCAGACATTCATGGAGCTGAGGAAAACTGACGATGACCAGGTGGATATCCCTAATCTATCTATTAGTGACCGGAGATGGACAATGATTCTTTGCCACCTCTATTCATTGTTAGTGAAGAAGCAGAAGAACTAATAGCAATTGAGACCATGGTGGCCAGTAATGGCAAACAAACAGAAGTCCAGAGCAGTAGATGTCTGGCAACCAAGGACAAAGAAAATCTTCTGCCACTATTTGTTGTAATGACAAAAGAGATGGATGGAGGCATGGCAGCCAATGATAAAGAAAATCTTCCACCACTTTTTGATGTAATGGCTCTTCAATCCTAGTCTTCTTCCTTCCAACAATTTCGGTAACAATGTCTGGGAGTGGGAGAAATATGAGACACATATTATTTAATGCAAGGATAAGAGAAAAATTAACAAATTGTATCAACAACGCAAGTTATAATATGGCACTGGTAATCATAGTTCATTTATTTTAACAGAACAAGAATTTCACTCTGGAGCAAAACATGGACAATGTAGGCCCACTGGCTTTTTCAATCAAGCTGATTGTACTGATGATATGTCTATTGATATGTCAGAGTCACTCTCACCATCTTCATCATTATGCCTGATAGCAAACTATGAAGACATCACACTTACCAGACTTCAGGGGCCATATATACCAGACGACTTTGCATTTTTGACAGCAGACTACCTGTTTGATGAGGATTTCTTCTATTTAGATGCATTATATGGATCTAATGAAGAGGAGGAATACACATCAGACAAGTAATTTGATTGTTAGTTACTATAATTCATGGCTTTTCTATTGGTTATTTTTCATTAAAATTAACCATCCTGTTATGCTGGTGACAAATCCATTATAAATCTGTTTAATCCATTATGCCACTCTCATGGATGCAAAAAACCACACACTATTCAACGATTACACAAGGGGGACTCGAACCCTCCAATTGTGCACTAGAAGGAACATAAACTGACAATATTCTGCTAGATCACAGGACATTGTAAATAAAATTACAACCTTACTTTGTTTATCATACTGTGTAGTAAATAGCAATTAGCTAAGCAGGTCAAAAATTACCAACAGTTTGACATCAATGCACTAGTGGAAGTCAAACCCGCCTACTGCTAGATACAATGAATACCAAGTGATAATATTCCACTACACCACAAATGCTTACTGTACACTGCTATAGTGTAAATCAATATCAGTTCAATATTCCACTACACCCCACCACTACACCCCATGGTTTTCCTCTTTCCTGTATACTTCTATGGTGTAAATAAATATCAGTCTAATATTGTCAATTCAATACAGATGAATTAGTTGTAGTAAATCCTTTAATATATCTATGTACAGGATATCACTCCAGCATATCCCTTCTGCCCTCTGTCAATTTACTACAAGTAAAATGCTAGCATCATTAAGTTCATCTATTCAAAACTCTAGAAATTACTGAAAAAGGATGGAATAGAGGAACTTGTGCATATATTTATTGCAGTGCACATGACAAGTGATGATATACCAGGGCTGGCTATCTTTGTCACAAAGCCCAGCACAAAGGTAGCCCAGCTACAGTGTGTCATCAACTGGTCACATGCACTGGAATAAACACATGTGCAGATTTGTTTATTCTATTCCTCTGCAGAAATCTCCAAAGTTTTAAATGAATCAAATTAATAATGCTAGTGGATGTCAGCAGCCTGCTGCTCTAATGTGCACTAGCAGGAGTTGAACCCACCTCTTGTGCACAATATGAAATATCAATTTATCAATATTCCATTGCATCACAGTTGCTTACTATAAGTCAGTATAGTGTACATGTAGAGCAAAAATGGACCCATATAAAAACACATCATTAGATGCTATTAAGGTGGAGTAGGGGGAGTTGAACCTGCTGCTGTACACAATATTGAATATCAATAGACAAATATTCCACTGAACTATTGGGACTGGTTGTACCAGACTTGTTTCTCCTCTTTCAACCCAGCACCATCCCTACTAAAATATTTATTGTTTTTACACAGGAAGAGGATGCCAGCTGTGGCGGCTCATATGCCAATGTCTGCTACCATCCACTGGCATGCCAGTAGACAGCAGACACTCATGCATCCCCTTCTGCCCTTTCTCCTCTTTTTTCTCAGTGCCATCCTCTCCACTCTCCACACTACCTCATACATCACCTCTATATGCCACATGCACCCCACTTCCCTACTTCTCCCTGACCTGACATTCAACATCTGCTATGTCTGCTGGTGTGCCAGTAGACACCCATGCTCCTCCCCTTTCCTCTTTCCCCTCTTTCTCCCCACCCCATCCCTCTTCTGCCACTCTCAGGCCTCTGCAGATGTCTACTGGTGGCTTGCATAAGCCTGTGTAGATCTGCAGGGCCCTTTTGTGAATGTACACTGGCATTGGAGGTGGGAAAAGAAGAGAAGGAAAGGCATGCAGCCTTGAGTTATTGTGGGGAGAAAGGGAGAGAAGAGGGAAGTGGAGAACCTTACTCATGCCATGACGTCCAATGGAGGAGTTGTCACTCATGGGCTGATGACCACTGGCTGCGGCTGATGCATGCTGATGTCTGCTAGTGTCTGCTGGCATCTGCCAGGCCTGTGTGCATATGTGTGCCCACCTTTTATCGATCCACTAGACTGTGTCATAGAGTATATTGTAACATGTCTGCAGCTCTGTATTTTATGGCACTGTGGAGACTGCTCCACTGGACATATATGGTATGGCACAAAGCGACCTCCCATACAATGTATGACATGTACTGTTGTGATGTCTCTATGTGCATCCTCCAGATCACCTCTTCCAGTGGCCACTCTGCTTCCATGATATGCAGTGTGCCTGTCAGGGGACTCCTCATTTCTTCCTTTTCTCACTCCTTATCTCTTTACTCTCCCTTCATTCATTCTCTTATTTCTTCTAACATTATTTCATTTTACTGTTTCTATTCTTTCAATACTATTTGTTAGTACTACTCTTAGTCCTTGATGTGCTCTGGTTCTTTAGCCACCATTGAGACAAGTGTGGGCCCTTCAGCACCACTTCCAGACTGCTTATATAAGCCGGAGTTTGCCTTTCTGACTTTTAAAGTCTGGAGTTTTCCTGCCTTATTTGCACAGTTGTTTGGTTAGTCAATTTTCGAGTTTTTAAGGTTTTGTTGTACTGTACAGTTATTTCTCACACTTCAAAAGCCCCAGAAGCATCTAACCTGGCATAGGGAATCTCTAGACTTGTTCTCTTTGGATCTCCCTCTGCCAGGTGAGTAGTTATTATGATATTGTCAGTACATACTCTAATACACTTTGGATCTCCCTCTGCCAGCTATGTGACTGAGCCACAGCCTCTAGAGGTCGCCCTTACAGTGCCCTTCACAGGGCCAACACAGAGCACTGCTCATAGTTGAATTTGATATAACCAGAAGGGGAAAAGGAAAGAAGCAGGTGATGCAGAGAGGTGTTAAAAGAGGAAAGAAGCATCTATGAATGGAATCGTGCTAAATGGAGCTCAAGCAAATGGGGAGGTGGCAATCAGAAACATCCAGAGGAATGGTAGAACTGGTGGCACCAACACAGGCCCCCCAAAAGGGAAATTGGACTATCAAATACATTCTGGAAGTTGGAGAGTTTCCAACAAAGAGTCATATGTAGATAGTGGTCTGTGCATCAGAAAAACAGTATAAATAGCCCAAGTTTAGTAGAGAATAAACAGGCAATTGATAGGCAAAGGCTCAGTGATTCCCAGGAAGTGAATTGCTTAGGCCAGAGTTTGTTGAGAAACCTCCATTTTCCAGAATATTATTATTCTCATTCAATATTACAATACCTCAAAGTCTCCACTTTCTGCAAGATTATTGAAAGCAGTCAACATTATAAGAGCTCAAAACCTCTGCTTTTGGCAAGATTATTGAAAGCATTAACAACAATAATAGCACAAAACCTCTGCTTTCAGCAAAATTATTAAAAGCATTCACAACAATAATAATCGATTTTGTTGTCAAAGTCAGTGTGAATTGAAGGTCATATTCTACACTAGCAAGCCCCAGAACTATCAGTACTACTTGCAACCAAGTACTACATTGCCATTACCTATGTGTAGTGGTTGCCATTGACAGGTTGCCATTAATTGTAACCACAAGGAAAAGTGCTAATTGGTAGTGCCACAAATGGATTTATTTCAAAAATACAGTAGCACATAGTATAAAAGATGGCTACTTTACATGTACATAACAACAAATCACAACCCTTCAAGCATCCAGCTACACTTAGCATCCAAATTGTGCTAGCTTGACCTAACTTTGTCACTAAGTTGGGCACTAGCCTCATCTTTATTGCCGTCATTATTTACAGTGCCACCTACAGGCACATTTTGCTGTGCTATTTCTTTTCTTTTCAATAACCTTGCCTAGACTATGGTGCTTACAGTTTGCTAGGTAGTGGCCAAGGCACTATCATTTAGTGTGTTCTCTTATCACAGCTACTTGAGCACACCAGGACTCTGTCAGGACTCCTCACAACTATGCACACCAGGTGCTGGAGATGGTGTTGTACTGCATAATGTCTGGCACACCCATTGGTGTCATTACTGCTACATGCTTTCAATTGAGCCAATGCTAATACCTTGCATTTCAGGCCTCCCAGACTATCCAAGGCACAACTTTGTCAGTGGGGGGAAGCATTGAAAAATGAGTCAGCATGCACAACATAGTTGGAATTGATGGTAAATTTTTTTTTGCTATGTGTCAGGAGGTGGGGCTCTGGCTCCCATGCTCAGACTCCCAGACCAGACCACTGACAATGCACACACCTCAGAGGGTCTTGGTGCTGAGAGGGAGGTGATGTCACAATCCTCCCTCACCTGGAACCACTCCAGAACACCTCCAAGACTCCATCTGGAACCCCCTCACCAACCCCACAATACAACTCCACCATCATAACCACCAACACTGCCATCACACACATCAAACCCCACCATCACACAACACCCCCTAATAGCCCTGCATCATAGACCCTGGAGTTATCTCCCATCATGACTCTTGCCCTGTGATCAATGGCCAGATCATGCCAATCACCCTAGCCATCACACATCATGCATCACAATATTCTCTCTGCACCAATTGATCATGCATGCTGCATGTGCAATCATACAGTCCCCCTTCCAACCACTGCCATCCATTGATTCCTGGAAACTGCCTCAGACATTCTGGAACCCCTCAGGAACCTGGAAGTGACTCCCCCAGTACTTATAGTGTAGCCCTCTTTTTGTATTACCTTAGTCTTGATATTACACTTATTTTTTGTGTGCCCTTTGATTGACTGGTGCACATTAACTGGCACACTTGACTGGCACACTTGACTGGCATGCTTTGACTGGCATGCTTTGACTAACATATGTGCTCTTGAGATCGGTACACACTTCATAACTTAAAGTTTACTAACTCTGGTCTTGTCTTAGAACCCCCAGTTCTTGACTTGACCTTAATCCTTTAATCTCCTTCAACTTTCCCAATTCCCAGACTAAGTCCTGGTCCAGAGTTCCAGATACCTGAGTACACATAGATCAAGTCCACCTTGTAAGGGCATTGCTTTTTGGGAAAGCCCCTGACTCAGCAGAATCTGACATACATGCATAGCAAGCACCTGATCAACACTCTCATTGGATATGTGCAATTTTAGCGGGGGTTCTGCTCTTGCTGCCTTGCAGGTCACAAGGGTCTTCCCCTCTTGTTTAATATGCCACAGATACTTCATCCATAGCTGGCTGACAATACTTGGGTATGATGGTGGTCTGTTGTTGATGTGCATTTCATGCACAAGTGGCTGCCACCAGCTCATTCTATTCTTGTCGCATATGAGGGTCATATGTTTAGTTATACTCAGGTAGGGGAGCTGACTGCTCCCATAAGGACCATGTGTCCTCACATTCTGAGGCTTCTGCCTCCCAGTTGCTGTCCCTCAAGTCCTTTAACTTGACTCATGATGACATAGGTGGACATACATCTACTGAATCCTCAACCCTCTTTGCCTTCTGCTGGTGTTTCCCTAGAGGCTTTGCACCTCTATTGGCTACATGCTCATTAGTCATCTTGGAGGCTTGATGTCAGGGGACTCCTGATTTCTTCCTTCTTTGACTCCTTATTCCTTCACTCTCCTTCCATTCATTTCCTTATTTCTTCTATCATTTTCTCATTTTGCTGTTTCTATTCTCTCAACACTATCTGTTAGTATCAGCTTTTGAGGTGCTCTGGTTCTTTAGCTATCATTCAGAGAAGTGTGGGCCCTTCAGCACCACTTCCAGACTGCTTATATAAGCCAGAGTTTTCCTGCTTTGTTTGCACAGTTGTTTGGTTAGTCAATTTTTGAGTTTTTAAGGTTTTATTGTACTGTACAGTTGTTTCCCACACTTCAAAAGCCCCAGAAGCATCCAACCTGGCATAGGGAGTCCCTAGACTTGTTCTTTTTGGATCTCCTTCTGCCAGCTGTGTGACTAAGCCACAGCCTCTAGAGGTCGCCCTTACACTTGATACTCCTCCTCACTCATCTAACAGAGGTTTTTACTCATGGGCTGATGCCTGCTGGCAGTCGCTGATGCATGTTGATGTCTGCTAGTGTTTGCTTGCATCTGCCAGGCCTGCATGCACATGTATGTGCCTACATTTTATTGATTCACTGGACTGTGTCATACATCACACTGTAATATATTTGTGGCTCTGTATTCTATAGAACTGTGAGAACTGCTCTGCTACAGTGTAGGGGACTCTGCTGGACATATATGGTATGGCACAAAGCAAGCTCCCATACAATGTATGACATGTACTGTTGTGATGCCCTACTCTGCCCTATAGTGCCCAATTGCAGTGCCAATGGACTCATAATGCTAAGGTCAATCAATGCTTAGTACACAATTCCAAGAAGTCTGAACAGAACTTCCGACAGTTGAATGATACCGTCCCTGGCTGCCTTCCAGATGGCTAGGAAACTATTTATATTAATGGGCATTGGAAATGTCAAAATGACTTTAGGGGCATATTGCACCTTAACTTATATTAGTTACCTTCAACCAATATTGTATACATAGGCAAGAAAGCCAAGATCACTCATGTATATGAAATGTCTGGAATAGTGTACACCACCCAGTCATATTACTAATTATACTTATGGGTCCCTTGGAGAATGTCCATGAACCCAGAGCAAGTCCACTTGCTTATTTGTGTTGCAATAGAGGATGGCCTGTCTATGACTATGAGGGAGCACATTCATGATGCAATCCTGACCAATGCTAGCATGAATGGAGCATTCCAACAAGTAAGAGGGGTTTCTGAATATCCTCTCATAATAAGAGTATGACTTAGGACCTTGTACAGAGGAAGGTGCCCACATTTCAGGTTGGGGCAGGTTTTTGGCTCATTAACAGACTAAGGACTAACTACAGGGAGTGATATTTTCTAGACAAAACACTTCATGAGTGATGACCAGGTCTGCAGAACTAATGAAGGCCTAATATAGTCATTATTTATACATTGTAAGATGTCAAAATTGTCATGATACATGTGACTACACTCTTACAATCTTGTAGTTAGTAGTAGAGTCTCCATCTTTGTCCATTTTGTTTTTAGGTATGTCATATGGTTATGCTACTATCTCACAAAGAATATATTTTTGTTCTTAGTGCTATTGACACACTGCATTGCGATCTGCCAGTCAAAGCCTTATACTTGGACAAAAATTCAAAAATTTTTTTCCTGCCATGCATTGATGGAATACAAGGAGGTGGTCATAATGGACCCAATGAGTGAGAGAATCACCAGCATGGTCTTCCAGGCTATGCAGTCCCAGCTGACAGCACACATGCAGGTACGGGACAAAGAGCTCACTGCAGCACTCACCCATGATCACACAGCTGGAGCAGGTGGTCCAGCACCTCAAACAGGTGGCACAGGGGCAGGATCAGTGGCAGGTCTATCAGCTACCACATGCCCTGAGGATCAACCCACCCAAAGTGTATGATGGGAAGTTGAAGCAGCTTGTGGATCAGTTTTCTGAGCAGGCTGAGGTGGCAGCAGAATTCAAAGTCTTCAGGGATGACCAGCAGAAGATTGTCTGGGCTAAGTTATGTCTGACAGGGTCAGCATGTCAGTAGTCAGCTGTCATCATGATGGGGTTGGATGACTGGGACCTCAATCCACAGAGGTTCAGCTGGGCAGCATGGCTGGCAGATTTCAAGGCCATGTTCTGCATATGTGATCAGGCTCAGGATATGCTGAATTGCATTTGGCAACTGCAGCAGGGCTTGAAGTCAATCACTGACTACTGCACAGCCTTCTTTGAGTTGAAGAGGAGATTGAGATGTGCAGATGCTGAAAGCAACTATATCAGGGATAGGTTCTGGAAGGGTCTGAATGTGGCAGCTATAGAAGCATTGGTCAACACAGATTTTCAGATGGTGCAGGAGGCTTGCAACATACTATTATGGCAGGAAAGCAAGTTGACCTTGCAGCCAGGAAGAAGGGCATGGTGCATGCCAGTGCCTCACATGGCACCTCCCTCTCCTTTGGCAAACCCAAACATAATAGATGTAGATTGCACAAAGGGCTTGCTGTTAACTTACAAGTGCTACAAGTGCAACAAGTTTGGCCACCTCATTGTGCAATGTCTGGTGTAGGAGGAGTCAATTAAGGTGGCAGTGCAGGAAGTTGTGGAGGGTGCTAAGAAGGAGGAAGAACCCAAGCCAGTTTTGTATGGGGTTGCCCTGTGCATTTGTGGTGGGGTGACCAGTCAGACTCATGTACTCATGGTGTCAAATGACACTGTTTTGCATGATTCAAGGATAGCAAGTATGAGTAAGAAGAGGCAGGGGATGGCATGGGCAGTGGTGATACATACAAGGACATCAAGGTTGGACCATGTAGTGCTTGAACTGCTGGTAATGTTGTGTGTGTGTGCAGGTCCACAGCAATACATGAGGGCAATGGTGGACTCAGGTGACAGTTGTTGCTTTATAAACCAGTGCTTTGTCAATGAGCAGTGGTTGCCAACAGTGTAGAAGGCACAGCCAATGTGACTGAGAATGACCAATAATTTGGAGGTCAAGTCAGGGCTGATCACAAAAGAGATGCATTTGGTGATGGCGGTGGGGGACATGAGGAGACAGTGGTGTTTGATGTGGGAGATATTGGGGATGATAATCTGACCCTAGGGATCAACTGGTTGCACTGACACAGCCCTACCATTGACTGGGCATGTTTATCAATTGATTTTACATTGACCTTTTGCAGGACCTCTTGCTTGCATGTGGGACAGGCAGCAGCAAGTGGGGGCCCATCTTGTCAGCAGGGATTGGCAGTGCATGTGTTTGCATGCAAGGTAGAGAGGGCAGCACCAGCAATGGCCCAGGTTTGCCAGAAGGTTCCAGCAAAATGCTTTCACAGGCTGAAGAAGACATGCATACAGGTTACGTGTTTTTGGTGGGAGCAGAGAGCAGAGGTGGTATGTGTGGCCAGGGCCTGCATTGATGAGGAGATTGAGCTGTGCAGAGGAGGCAGTGAATCCAAGTAAGATGGGGTTGGTGGGAGGAAAGAGGAGGCCTTACTTGACATCAGACTGGGTGGCAGCAAGGTGAAGTTTTGCACAGGAGTTGGCAGAGGATGTGGCATGCAGGGGTGGTGGCAGAGAGCAGATGGTGAAGGAGATGGTGCTGAAGGAGTTCCACAACTTTCTCAATGTGTTTGATAAGCAGAGGTCTGAGTGGCTGCCTGAGCATACCAAGTACAATTTGAGTATTAAGTTGTTGGAGGGGGCCAACGTTCCTCCACTGGGCAAGTTGTGCCAGTTGGTGCTGGTGGAACTGTGGGCACTACATGAATTCAGCAATGAGAATCTAGCCAAGGGCTACATACAGCAGTCTAACATGCCCTGTGGTGCTCCAGTCTAATTCATAAAAAAGAAGGATGGTGGCCTGCACATGGTGGTTGATTTTTGGGTGTTGAACACAGTTACATGGTATAAGGGTGACCTCTAGAGGCTGTGGCTCAGTCACACAGCTGGCAGAGGGAGATCCAAAGTGTATTAGAATATATACTGACAATATCAAGGTAGCTACTCACCTGGCAGAGGGAGATCCAAAGAGAACAAGTCTAGGGATTCCCTATGCCAGGTTGGATGCTTCTGGGGCCTCTGAAGCATGGGAAACAACTGTACAGTACAACAAAACCTTAAAAACTCGAAAATTGCCTACACAAACACTTGTACAAATAAGGGGCAAACTCTGGCAAACTCTGGCTTATATAAGTGGTCTGGAAGCAGTGCTGAGTGGGCCCACACTTGTCTGAATGGTGGCTAAAGAACCAGAGCATCTCAAGGGCTGAGAGTAGTACTAACAGATAGTGTTGAAAGAATAGAAACAGTGAAATGAAATAATGTCAGAAGAAGTAAGAGAATGAATGGAAGGAGAGTGAAGAGATAAGGAGTGAGAAAAGGAAGAAATGAGGAGTCCCCTGACAGGTGTCACATCCTTAACAGTGTTATCATTGCACTGCTGCACATCCAGTGCCATGCGCAATGTCCCATCCTTCTTGGGAATGCACAACAGTGGCACTGCCTGCGCTGCTGGCCTTGCCTCCTACCAACATGCATTCAAGTACCAGTTGGTCTTGTCCTGCAACTGGTCCTGCAATGCTTGGAGACAGTGAGGCAAATGATATTTATACCGCTTGTTGTCATCAATGAGATTTATCTCATGGTTGACATCCCTACACAGAGGCAACTCCTCCTTTATTCCATTGACAATATCAGCATATTTCCTCTGCCACTGCTGGTGCAGCAGAGTAACATCTACCTCTGGCCTTTTGCCTTTGTCAACTGGCCAGTGGCTCTTCACCACCTCCCATGGGTGCATGCAAAACCTGTTATTGAGTGCTTGCAGGCACTTATTGCTGCCATCCTCAATGTTCAGTTGCAGTGGTGGCCCCGGTGCTGACTGTGCTGTCCTCTCAAACATAATCTCCAAAGGTGCTGACACTTCATCCAAAGTAGCCAGGCAATACACTTCACCTCTAACAGACCCCTTGCATGCATTCTGGAGGCACATTGAGGCCACCACCTCATTCCACTTCCATGGCATCCATGGGTCATAGGCTCACTGCACCTCGGACACAGTACAGGGCCCAGTCCCACAGAGAGCACCCGATGCCTGCCACCAATGCCACCTCCATGGCCCACTGCTGTTCATTTTCCTCAGTCACAAGGTCCTCCACTTTGACCCTCGACATTGTTGGCTGACACTCTCTTGATGCTAGCACCGCTCATCTTCTTCTTACTCTGGTATTCATCCTGGTGTCCCTATTCCTCACCATCTCAGAATGGACTACCTGATTTGCCTGAAACTCCTCCTTGGTCATCATCAGATGTGGCAAATCTACTGGCAAACTAGCCACAGGCTCAACTTCCTCTCTTACCTCCTCCACCGCCGCCTTGTGTTGGCAACCATGGAGTCAGTTCTTGTCACAATGCTTGTTGGTTGCCCTCTGTTGACGCAGGTGCCCATTTGTGTCCTCCAAGACCACTTGCTCTGCCTTCAGTTATCCACTATTGATGACTATCTCATCCTTGCCAAAGTCTGGCAGGACTCCATTCTTGCACATAAAGGGCATGCCAATAATTATGTCATAGTGATCAAAGTTTGCTACATTGAGATACTCCATAGTGGACACCCCTCCCATGGCCACCTTGGCCTTTGTCCCAAACTGGACTACCGATCTACTGTTTACTGTCCCCAATTGAAGAGTTATGGGTTCCTCCAATTCATTAACATGAATCTGGTGCACATGCACAAACTGAGGTGTGATTCCTGATGTGGTACTTCCTGAGTCCCACAATGTCCATGCAGGACTATCATTCACATTCATGTATGTTACCAGGCATGCCTTCTCATCTTGCCTATACCTTTGTCAAGGCCTTATGCAGCATTACTCACCACATCCAAACATGCTGGTCTCCTTCCAGATGATCATACTCATTCTCTGGATAGTCTGTGAGCACCACCAAGTGTTCTGGGTTTCTATCATGACTATAGTAGTCATTGGCATATACGTCCACAGTCACCAACTCATCATCCTCCTTCACAGAACGTTCAGCATTACTTGCCTCACTGTCAGCCAATTCTGCTTCTGAATCCCCTTCTGGCCTGCTGCTGGCCTCACTCATCTCACCATCACCACCATCAACTGTATGGGCAGCCCAAAGCTGCACATGGTCTCATGGCCTATACTGGGGACACTTAGGCAAATTTGCAAAATGATTGTGAGCTTTGCAGCTGAAGCATTGCTGGATGCCAGGTGTTCTTGCCTTATCCACGATCTTTGGCCCTGCCCTCTGGCCTCCACCCTCATTTTTATGGCTTCTCATCTCCACCTTCCCATTGGACTGCCCTGTTCCCTTTTTTATCATCATGAACCACTATCCTTGGGGTGCTTCTCTGCACCAGGTTGGCTTGCCACATCATAAATGTGCCAAGTTTATCAACCATTCTCTGGGGCATCTGCTGCTTCGTTGTTTGCTGCTCATAATGCATTGCCATCTTCAGCGGCTGCTCGTACTATATAGCATAAGCCAAAAACTCATCTATGGTATTGATTTCAGAAGACAGATTATCATCATGGATCAGTGATCTCCTCATCTCTGAGTGCAGTCCATCCAGGAATGCCTCACATATGATATATTCATCTGGGTAGACAGCCATATTCTGAGCGTGCTTCCAAAGCACATCATAAAACCCTTGCACACCCATCTTCTCACTATACTGCACCTTCTGGAAGGCCTCACATGCATCCTGCATAGTCAACAGGCTTACAAACCAATTGTATAGTCTAATCAGGACGTCCTGAATGTCCACTCCTAGACCGTTCAGTTTGTGTGCAGGATATAGTGGCAATACCATGCTTTAGCCTCTCCTTCCAGGAACTCCTGCAATACAAACACTTGCTCGTGATCCATATTGTCTCCTCCATAGTGGCATGCTGCCAGATGATAGCACACATCAATGGCCTAGTCCTCAAGCTGTGAGAACCAATAACCCCCAGTATAAGACCATATAGTCTTTGCCTCCACTCTATGGGGCTTGACACCTTCAGAGAAATTAAAGCGCACTCCCAGCGTGTCATCCACCAGTCAAATCAACTGATCATGCATGTTCTCCCTATGCACTCTGGCTGCCTCATTCATATCAGGCATGTTCTCCCAGGCCTTAGGTGCAACAGATTGCACTACTTTACCCTCCTGCTGTCGCCCACCAGCTGTCTGCTGACTTACAACTCTCACCCCTGACCTCTCTGCAAGGGATGCTATCATGCCTTGGGCCACCTGCAGCCCCTTGCCTCTGCACATACTGCTGGCATGCCATTAATGCCTTTGAACACAATGCCTTGATCATTGACATGTGATTTCCCCTGAACTCAGAGGTCCTGGTTCCTCATTCTCTGGAAATTGATTTGTTTGGCCATAGTATTGGCCATTGCCACCTGCTGGTTCTACTGCAGCTCCACTTGCATCACTGGCCTCCCCATACCCAGCTGCTCCATCTGCACCTGTGGTGACTCTACTTCTTCCCCAGAGTCTGAAACTCCTTCACCCTGTCTTGGGCAGTATTCTGCCTCCATCTCACTCCTTACACCTCCCACTACATCCTTTCTGCCTCCATCTCACTCCTTACACCTCCCACTACATCCTGAGCCAACGTTTTGACTGTTGACTCCCCCTTATTATCCATCCCTGTTGGGTACCTCTGTCTGCTGGCAGCAGCACACCGCTGCACAAAGTCTTCCTGAGACTCATCAGTCTTCTTTGGAGCCTCTAGAAGTTCCATCGCCTCCTCTATTGCTGGGATATAATTGAACCACATGGAATTGTATCCCATGAAGCTCATCAGTGTAGCAGTAGACACTGTACTGCTCCTCATCCTCTTGCGCTTGAGATACTGCTGCATCTCAAGCTTGAAGATCTGAGCAAATAGCTCAATATACCCCTCTGAGTCTTCAGGGGGCACTGCCTGCTGGTGGCACCTCATCATCTGGATGTGCTTTACTACATACAGCTGCAGGTGTGCTTGCGTTGTTTCCTTTGTCACCTGCAGATACTTTGCAAGTACAATCTTCAGTTGCACTCTGAGCATGGATGAAACCTTGTCTTGCTCCTCCTCATCTGAGGATGCATCCTCCATATATGCTTGGTGACCTACACCATCCTCTTCCTATTCTGCCTTCACATGCGATGTAACTACATTGTCCATACCCTCAGGCTCATTTTTGACCACAGTGCATACCTTATGATGCAATGCAGACCAAGCTTGCACCATAGACACTCCATAGTGTGCTCCTGACCTCATATGTGGGGGTGTTTCCCTACCTCCACCCCCCACTTTCTCTGCCTTGACTGGACAAAACGGTGAGCTTTCTGCCATACCAGTGCCCAAGTATACCTCCTCCAACTGCAGCACCCCCAAAGCCTAGTCATTGGGCTCCACTGCCTAAAAGGATACCGTCTGCTTTTGCTTGGGTCCAGCTGGATCCACCTTGAACTCAGTCAACACAGCTACCAAGATGTCGCCTTTACGGGCCAGGGTCAGAATCCCCATCATCTATTTCACAGATAGGCCACCTGGCATTCCAAACCCTTCACTAGTGACAGAGGTTGAGGGCTCTTACCTCTTGTTGTGCTTGGATAAAGGTAAGTATGTTGACGACTTTGTCGTCATTTCCACATGCTGTCCACTGTCCAAACTGGACATGTCAGATGCTTTATCTCTATGAGGATCAACCATATCAGATTGAGTATTCTCAACAGAAATTTTTCAGAGTGGCTGTGTAAGAAGCAAAGAAGCTGATAGAGTTTGACAAGCTCGACAGAGTGCCAATAGCTAATAGCTAAGAACCAGAAGATTCAAAAAAATGTAATGTAGTTACAATAGTAAGAATTCTAAGTTCTTAGTCACATGAGTGAATCAGACTAGTGTCTCAATTTCAGCTATGTAAATACAAGAAAAAAGAACTAACTCCAAATAACTATTAAAATGAATATAAATGCAATGTCATGTTGCATAGTAGCAAGATATATACTATATTAACAAGTTGGGCCGTTACATTACAATTAGTGAGATAGGTTGGGCTATCAGCAATACACCTTACTACTGCTCCTCAATGTCAAGAACAAGTTGAATCCAGAAGGAATGAATATCTATTGCTGCAACATCTGTCGAGTAGTTTCCACTGTCTGCTGCCATTTAGTCTTTACTTGCATTATTGAAGGTCATTGTACAAGCTTTCAGAATATTTGTTGCTTTCTGGTTTCCCTCCTCTCTGAGCCTTTCTGCTTTAGCTATCCTGGCTTTGCAGCTTATTAGTAAATCTGTTGATATCCCAATAGATTGCTCAGTGAAATATTGAACAGCTGCATCTCTCATCTCAACAGCAGTCCTGTACTTTCAACATAGGAATAAAACCATGTCAAGCAGCTTCTTTCAGTTTGAGTCACACATGTGATTATCAAGGATTTCTGCCTGATGTGCCAAGGTAGCCATACAGGCCATTTGTGAGACTTCATTGAGTGTAGACCAGAGACTTTCAATTATCTTCCCAGCCAAATGACCGGCCCCAGGAATGAAGGATGGGGCAAAGCAGAAAAAACAATCCTCCTTATGCCATGAATATGAAGAAGTTGCTATGTTATATACCAGTAGAAGATGCTGAATTCCATCCATGTTAGTTGTCTTAACTGCCAATATAGTGGAAAAGTCTGTGTAAATCTGGCCTTCACTATGGGTCAAGTTTGTTACATTATTTGGAGCAAAGCAGCCATGCCATGTACATGCCATTGCAACATTGCAACAATACCAGTAATATCACATGACTTGTTCATCATCAGGGCCTTTTCAATAGCTTTGAATGTGTTGTCACAAGCTGCTCCCTAGACAAATGGAAGTCTAGTAGACAGCCAACAGACAGGATTGAATTGATGAGCAGACAGCAGACAGGTAGAGTTAAAGAATGCCACTCACCGTTGGCTGTTCCTTTTCATGCTTGAAATAGTAGGTGAGCTCATCCCTCCTGGCCATCATACCACTGCTTTCTGAATACCATACATCATGAGCAGGATTAGAATGTCAGACATAATCCACCTTGAAGTTGCCATCCATCATTAAGGAATGATTGAACTTCCACTGGATAGGATCTTCTTTCCAGTTGGATAGAAAATTGACTCCTGGTTGGGGATAAGTTGGACAGAATATTGCAAGTTCACCCTGATTTAGTGTCATGGGGTGCCTCAATTCATCATGTCCAAAGCCTGCCTACTTCAACTTCTTCAGCCACCACCATAAACAAGAAATTTGTTGTAGCTTGCAGTAAAGGCTATCCACTTTACTAGAAAATGCAATTGGGGAAGTTATTCTTGCAACTTTCTGCCAATACTAGCAGGCAGATGCTTTGGCACATTATTCTCTGATTTCTGTTGCTCTTGCAATTTTCTGCCAGTACTGGTAGGTGGATGCTTTGCTCTCTAGATTTGTCAGATAGAAGTCATCCAGCACAGCCATTGTAAAATATGTTTGTGTCCAATCAAATGTACTAGAGACCAGCTGCAAGCAGATAGTATCTTCTACTAAGACATCCATTCCAGAACACTCACATGAAATGCCAGTGATGTAGTGTACTCCAGTTGTATGAACAATCTGTTGTATTGGATTTCCAAAACAATCATATCTGTCTATATGAAACCTGTTTGTGGCTGGCCGATCTTCTGGAATATCTTCTATTGACACATTATTCTCTAGTTCCTGTTGCTCTTTCTCTTCCATGATTTGATTAAGGCTGGTATCCTGAAGTTTGCTCAGAAAATCTGAAGTTATGGACAGATGCGCTGCTAGATGTCCCAGATCACTATCCACTGATGGAAGTTCAACATCTATTTGATATTCAAGTTGTAGAAACTCTTGCTTCTGAATATCCTTTCTCTGCTTATGGTTCTCAAGAGCTCTGACCCTGACCTTCCCTTGATGACAGTTTGCATGCAATGAGTTGTGTTGAATATAGAAATACCCTCCAGTATCTGACATATTCATTGGTTGGAAATACCTTCCATTCCATACTTCAGGTCAGTGAAATGGGTTGGAGTGGTGCATGTAGCGGAGACATCCATGACAGAATATTCTTGACCCAACACAATCACAGCATTACCATCATGCCAGGTAATAGTTAGGACAAGCAAGGCAATCAGTAACATCATCCATTGATTCATGACCAAGCAATCCATTGAACAACTGTAGAACATAGTTGATGAAGTCATTAAGATAATCTGCCTGTGTCTATGTATGAACTTGAATAATTCACTCTCAATAATAGCATACATTCAAATCACCTTTACATGCCTTATAGATATGGGCATTGTATGATCTACATCATCTACCATTGGATTATTGTCCAAGTGTGCAAAGTTATCATCATCTGGAAATGCTGCAGGTGGTGCACCAGTTACAATGGGAACAGGATCCAGTGGTAGCCATTGTGTTATGAGGACTGGCAACTTTTGTGTATTCTAAATGAGTTGTGTCCTTTCCTCAGCAAACAGAATGAGGTCTCTTTGCCTAATAACTATTGTTTTTGGTCGCTGGTGTTTCTTCAGAGAGTTCAGGTTCATGATCAAATATCTATGGCCAGGACTTAGCTATTGTCTACAAACATATCTGCCCTTCTGCAACTGCCTAAACCAATATTTTCACCAAAGAAAAGATGAGTAAAACTGATATTTACAGCAGAAGAAAGATTTATCTTTGTCCATACAAGGAACTCTACTGCTCCTCAACTACTCCTCAAGCTCGGACTGCTATCTTGAAGGATAAAATGATAACAGATATCTTCAACTACTGGGCTACTAAGGAGACAGAGCCAAAGACAGGGAAAGAGTGGGCAGAGAGAATCAAAGTAGGTATAGCAACTTATTGCAAAGAACTAGGCATTGTTTATTAGTCTAAACCACCACTATTAAGCCTTCAGCATACACCATCCATTGACTTCAAAGAATTAGGAGATTCAGAACTTATGGTGCTAGTGCAACAGCAGGGAGGTGACTCTGACCAAACTCTGATCAGTTCTATAAAGGGGTTAGCATTAGGCACTGCCATTTGACGAGGCACCTCAATCAGAAGTCTAAAGAACCAGCAATGACAAAACATGATATATTCTAACCTGGCATTTTATTAATCAAGGATTGATACAATGTTTAGCGCTGACATTAGAACTCACAGTGTCTGTCAAGGACTTTCCAACCATATCCCATAGAGGCCTGGCCAATCAAAATTACACTAAAAAGTGAGCAGACTCATATAAGTTAAAGTCAGTTTAAAGTCGTCATAGCCAATGGGCTATAACGCTGTTAATTGCCATTCCCTCTATGTGTGCTGGTCACCGTTGACAGGTTGCCATTAACTGTAACCACAAGGAGAGGCGCTAATTGGTTAGCACTGCATATGGACTTATTTCAAAAATATAGCAGTGCATAAGTATAAAAAATAGCTACTTTGCATGTACATACCAGCAAATTGTAACTCTTGAGCACCCAGTTACACTCAGCATTCAACTTGCACTAGCCTGTCCTAACTTTGTAACCAAGTTAAGCACTAGCTTTGTCTCTATCATCCTCATTGTCAAAGGTGCCATCTATAGGCACATTACATTGCACTACTCTTTCTCTTCTCAATATCCTTGCCTAAACCACGTTGCTTACAACTTGCTAGGTAGCATCTGAAGCGCTATCATCTAGCATGTCAAATAAATACATTTGCTCAAGCACACTGGGACTCCGTTGGGACTCCTCACAACTACACACACCCAGCACTGGAGATGGTGTTGTACTGCATAATGTCCAGCACACCCAACCCCAGTTAGCATCATCAGCATCTGCTGAACTTCTGGAGAGACTATCAAGGACAGTATGGATCTGGTGACACCTTCCGCTGGACAGTTTATCTCAACTGTCACAAGCAGCCAGTAGCTGCTGAGTATGGCACCTGAGCTGATTGTGAAAAAAAATTGGCAGCAGTAGCAGCACATAAGGCTACATGCAAAAATGGAGGGAAATAAAAAACAGAGGCCAACACCATCAGCAGTAGTTGATGGCAACAGTAGGACCATTGCTAATGATGGAGCTGCTGATGGCAGATCCGTTTTAGTCACTGGATGTGGAGCCAACTTGGAGTGGCAACTGGGGCCTACACTTCTCCTGTCACCTAATGTACTACAGACACCACTGCCTCACTGCTGCCTGACTTACAGGAGGAACCTCCTGTCTTGCACTCACTGCACACTCCACAGTCTCAGCACCACAACAGATCCATGGTTCACAACAAAGCTTCTGCTCACAACAAGTCCGCTCATGACAAATCTGCTTATAATGAATGTGGTGATGATACAGCAGTGGTAGATGCCACTACCATCCACTTTTTACAACAAAGAGGATGGAGCTATCCAGACCCTCCAATTAATGGCCCTAGTGATAGTTCCCCTAGATATTGAGTGTCAAGAAGGGTGCTTGACATTCTTCAAAATGAGGACAATGACCAATTTGAAGGTGAGAGAAGGCTGGCAATACAAAACCAAAAGAAGCACAAGGCATTGCCTAACCAATTGTCAACAAATTCCAAGCGACTCCGCAAGTCTCAAGCACAAATGTTACAGGAGAATGCAGCTCAATACATTGATATGTCTACACCAACAAAAAAGAGTAGCAGCTGCACTAAGGTTATTCGACCAGTCTGCCATCATTGATGTGGGGAAGGGAGGAAAGTTACATTACATTTTTGTAAACTATAGTATTACAAAAATGTAGCAATATCTATCATAATGAAAAAAAACTGTGCAATAAAAAACTGTCCATCTTAAACCATCCATCTTCACTTGTCTTCTATTGCCTTCCATTTCTTAGTAAGCTGACTGGATGATTGGGTCTGTTGCACTGACGGCCAACTACTTTGGAAGTTGCTGCAAGCCTGTCCCCTTGGGCCATGGAGAGGGTCCTTGGCAGGGACTGGCAGAGGGGTGGAAGATGGTTGAGGGGGTGATGGAGATGTTCATCCAGGAGATGTCCATGAGAATGTTTGTTGAAGCAGGGACAGAGTGACAGTAAGAGCGGATAAGTCAGCAATTGGTTAGTGGTGAGAACAGAGGTGTCACCAGTGGGAATGGATACATCAGCAGTGGCAGAGGATTGGTCAGCAGTGGGGTCAGCAGTGGGTTTTTCCTTTCAGTGATGGGTCCAAGTCCACTGTGCCCTGTTGTATGCATTGCTACATTATCCTGAGCTGACAGACTGAAGGGATGGGTGGAGATGTAAAGGCAATTCTGCAAAGTGTCAACCACACTCCAAACATTGCAGATCTGCTGTTCTGTCTGACAAATCTGTCTGTTGTGTTCTGCAAGGATCTCACCTGCAAGAGAAACATTGGTTTGCAGGGTTTCTATATGGCCACCAAGTGTGTCAACTTGAGTCTGGTAGTGACGGAAGAAGTCTTCAATATGCAGTAACCAGCTCTCCTCTTTTCTGGCATGCCAGCAGATATACATGCTCCTCCTTTTCCCTCTTCCCCCTCTTTCTCCCCACTTCCATCTCTTTTCTGCCACCCCCCATGCTCTCTGAGATGCCACTCCATGTGGCAGATGCCCATACACCCCCTTTCCTTCTCTCCTGCCCTGATGCTGGGTGATGCCAGACAATGCTGGAGATTGCTGACAGATTCCTGTGGATGCTGACAAATACCAGCAGATATTTGGTGGATGCCAATAAATGTATGCTGGATGCTGACAGATACCAACAGATGCCAGCAGGTCCTGCCAGCTGCCAACAAACTCTGACGGATGCCAGCTGATGGCAGATGATGCCAACATCCCTTTCAAGCCACAAAAACTCTTTTGGGGGATATGCCACCCCCCTTCCACCTCTAAATATCCATATGGGGACCTGTGGGGATGTAGGTGGGCAGCCATTCATTGTGTTATCCGACCTTTGATTCTATCTGTTAGTAGTGGACCTGTGGTGCAACGGTTAAATCATCAGTGCATTCCATTGCTGGAGGTTTCCCCAAGGCCAGGAGTTCAATTCCCCCCCACAGGCATGGGCCAAGAAGACAAGTAACCTTTTTTTTTGGTCCAACCAGCCTCTGTGGGCCTGCATAGGCCTCTGCAGATGTTTGCTAGTGCCCTGTGCAGGCCTGCATAGGCCTGTGTAGGTTTAAGTAGGTTGATTGTAGGTCTGCATGGATGTCTGCTGGTGGCTTGTGTAGGCCTGCATAGGTCTGCAGAGCCCTTTCATAGATGTACACTGGCATTGGGGGTGGAAAAAGGAGCAAAGAGGAGGCATGCAGCGTTGAGTTATTGCAGGAAGGAAGGGAGAGGGGAGGAAAGTGGAGAACCTCGAGAAGGGTTTACTCATGCCATGACGTCCACCAATAGAGGAGGTTTCCACTTGTGGGCTGATGCCTGCTCTTGGCCACTGATGCACATTGACGTCTGCTAGTGTCCACTGGCATCTGCCAGGCCTGCATGCGCATATATGTGCCTGCCTTTTATCAATCCACTAGACCATGTCATACAGCATATTGTAACATGTCCGCTCTGTATTCTATGGCACTGTAGGGACTGCTCCACTACAGTGTAGCAGACTCTGCTGGATATGTATGGTATGGCACAAAGCAAGCTCCCATACAACATATAACATGTACCATTGTGATGCCCTACCCTGCTTCCTCTGCAATGTCTAGACTTTGGAATGCTACAAAACTAGCCAAGGCTCACATTCATGGCTCAAAGAAGCCAACAGGATGAACTCTTGCATATGCTTGTGTCTATCCCACTTTTTTCTAACAGATTGTTCATTTGGACTTTCAAAGACCTGTTTTGCTCTTTTCTCCTGTGAGAAATGGAGGGCTAAGGTGGAGGATTCAACCAGAAACATTTCTTTGACAGTATTGTTAGTGTTTTTGAGGAAAATCTGAATAGTCCATGGATTGTGGAGATACTAGAATGGTGGAATGAGTACGTTGTCTCCTGATCATAAGAAAACTCATTTAACCACATGTTGCAGACAGGTACCAGACTCTGCTCCAGCAATAAACAAGAAACATCAAAAAAGAGATATGAGCAACAAGGAGAGTAGTGATGATGAATGTGTGTTGGATATTATATCACATCTAAAGAAATCAGAGGTGAATGAGGTATGTTTCTTTAGAAATTCTTTTAATTGCTCACCTGCACTGTCAGACCGCTCCATCACCAGTGCAATCTCAAATTCAGAGAGAAGATGAACAAGAGGACAAAGGTCAAGACATGCTGGAAGCCAGAAGAGAGTCAGACTCAGAAGATGAATAGCAACCTGAACCTGAAAGCAATTGCTTACCACACAATCTAAGACCATGCGTTGAAGGTCTGAGAGAACTTTGCCAACCTCAGCCACCTTCATTTTCACTTTTTTTTCACTCAGCTGACCATCTCAACAAGTGCAACTCATTGGTCCAAGCATCAGCACTAGCCAGAGTTTTCTCCGTCTCCTCTGAGTCACAATAAACATGATTCTGTATCATCAGACTCAGCAAACTTGTCAAACCTGTCACCACCACCCATGCCCCTATACTCTATAGGCCATCTCTTAGCACCTCTACTCTGGTAAATTGACACACAAAGCAAACAATAAAGTCAACATTGTTACTAATGATCATCCTTGCCACAATCATTTAAAACCCAAGCTCAAGTGCCTCTCTTGCCCCAATGAATCTGATGATTCCCACAAGTCCAAGAAGACAAAGAAATAAGATCTTTTAATTGTATTGTCTCTCACTGTTGCTGGTTTGCTATTTAAGCTGTGTTTGCTGTGCTTATTTGTTGTAATGAATGGATTTTATTATATTATGCATTGTCAATCTCTGAGAATATCTGCTAAGATATGGAAAATACATAGAATTACAGTGGCTCAAAAAACTGTCCCAATGTTTCATACTTTTTGAAAGATGACATTGGCATGAAGGATGAAAAGTACCTAAAATCCTAATTAAATCATGATAGGCAAACCAATTGAGACCAAGAGAAACCGCCAAACCACTGCTAGGCAAAATTATAAAAGGCAATAGACAGGAAAAGAAAGTCTGGGGATGAAAAGAAGTGACGAGATATATGGATTGGCCATCGCAGCCATCATAAAATAGACCAAGACCCTCAAGAAGAATGTTAGAAATACTGCTGAAGTTCACAGAACAGCTGAAAACAACAGGAACACAGAACAACCCCAAGAGAATGCTCATTGGGAACAGGTAAATGCAGGAGACAGTAAGCGAATCTGACAAGAGGTAAGAAAAACAAGCAGAGGGGAAGAGAAGAAGAGGACACTACATAGGGAAAGGCAAGGGAGAATATCCAATCCAGCGCAAAAGCAGAAGTAACTGAAACAAAACAAAAAGGGGAAAGGAAGCAGACACGGGCAGTAACCTGAAAGAGGGGTGAAAAAAATAAACATGTGATGAAGTGTAAGATTCAAAACGTGAAACAGGGCAAAGGTTGGAAGACACGTGATGAATTGCAAGACAAAAAAAATCCCCACCAAAGTTCCAGGGACAAAGACCCACTACTAAAGTAGCGGGAATGCCACACATATATTAATGAAAGTCCAATGAACACATTGAACCAATGTCAGAAGTAAATCAGTCAACTATCAGCTCCCTACAACAGGTTGTTAGGACTGTGAAATATATATGTATCTGATTCAGGTGTCAAATTTAGGGCTCTGTGAGGGGTCACAGACTGTCAAGATTCCTAGTTAAGTCCATTCCAAAATCCAATATAATTACCGAGTACCCACTCTGGTCGTCTCTCCTGGTATTCAAGTACCCTATTCAACTCCTAGTATGTTATTACTTCATCGTTTCTCCTTATTCTGTATTTAACATAGATTGTCGTACTCATTTCTGTTAGAGTGGAATGACGTCACCACAACAAAGCGCTCACCATGCCAGCCCAGGCACTACCCTTCACATTGTGATGCCAGGCACCGCTCTCCTTTCATACTTGGCCACCACCCCATCACACTTGAACAATGGTACGAATACACATAAATACGGACTAGATAGAAACACACCCTCAGTCGTTTATACAGGACTGAGGGTGAGCAAACATTTACTTTAATTTAACTACAATTACTGACCGTAACATTACAGTATCATAACTGATATTGTATTGTATAGGTCCGAATTCTAACAATTTCTCTCCTTTGTCTTATGCTCCTTTTTCTATTTACCTATAAAAGGTTCATGTATTCGCTACTGTATTCCAGGCAATCAACACAATTGATCTCGTCTCGCTCTGTTCAGACCTTATAATCCTGTTCCAGCCAAGCTTAAAAGACGTCTTGCAACAAACCCGTATCGTCTTATCCGCAATCTTTCTCGTGTTCCTGACACAGACGGTGGACTGCTTCTACCAACTAAGGCAACTGAAAGTCTGTCGAGCAGGGACAAGCTTAGCAGGGTCATGTTAAAATATTGGCATGCAGACTACTGAAGTCGAGTTGTGAGTGGAATTGTGCGCATGAGTACGGTTTGCAGAGAGGTCTATTGAAGGTAGAGGACTTAGGAGTGATGTACTACGGAGGCGTGGAGAGATGGATAACGTTAGGTTCGACGGCAGGCATGTCGGTCAGCATATCTTCATCCTTAACTGAACGTGATACATGTGGTCCCATATTGAATTATGTGAGGTTGTGGTTGGAATATTGGTGACCAATTGTCTCATTACACTTTGTCAAGTCAGAATTGATTTTCCTTCGATCGGAGAAGTATTTCCAGTTTGAACAGAGCCTTAGGCTGCAAATTAGTGAATATTTGAGTGGTTCCTTGTCTGGTTAGACTGATGAGGTCAAATTAGACCTGTTCAGCCCTCCGCCTGCTCCATCTTGCCAATTGACAACAGACTTATCCTGTCGGAAGGAGGTCAGAGTCGAAAATAAGTTAAACTTCCTGAAGCTGTTGACATACAATCCTTATACCAGTAGGCCCCATAGGCGAGAAATTCTCCATCGGAATGC